>OMLM01020794.1:36530-59594 GCA_900302695.1 Helostoma temminkii | reverse complement strand
TTAAAGAGATAATATTATCATACTTAAGGTAAACAAATATTTGAAATTCAAGTAAAAAAGCCCCACATGCCCAAAAATTAAATACATTGAGCAATTATATCTGTACATCATCTCATAAATAACTGACCAAGTAAAGTGATATATTATTCATCTCAAATGTCTGTAAAAAGTGAAGTTTTCCTCCTCCTGTCTCCCTCTGTTGTAAATGTTACACCTCCACACAAAATCTTTCACATTTGACTTCACGGACAGTTAAATTTATGGAAAGTAAGCATTTCTTGAGGTAAGGAAAGGCAGCATGCCACACCTAAGCATTATGCATCATCCTATACTGTAAAACAATAGAAAAGTAAAGGTTCTGAACAAAGTTAATATGACAGAGAGCTGTTACATGCAGTATATATTTCATTCATCGACAGCCAGCCATAAAATAATGTATTAAACAAAGGCACAAATTCATCTGTGATTTCTGTTGAGTTTGGTCTGAAACCACTGTGATCCAGCTGCTCTAAGCCTGATTCACAGCAATAAGAAAAAAGTGCTCTGACCCTGCTAAACGTCTGGCTGGGCTTACATGCAAACAAAAACATTGGAGGGTTTTCATTTTTCATTCTGCAAAAACAGTCACATCAAAGTAAAACGTGATTTTGTTTTCTATGCTAAACCAACCTTGCAAACTGAATAAAAAGAAAACAAATATCTCAAATGTAACAAATGAAAATGTAACAATCGCAGACTGTAGTTGGTGAAAACTACAAATGAGAAAAAAATAATAAACCACAGAACTTTACATGCCAATAAAACTACAGTATTAACAGGATAGAAAACCCGACCAGCAGGAGAACTGGGAGGCTAGCACCATCAATACAGTCTGAACCTGTTCAGGTTCATCAGAAAGACATGGTTCCACTGTAACTGCAATAACCAGATCCATACACTACATCTCTCCACTCACTGGTTTTATAGAGGTTGTCAAACGAGCTAAGAGAAAGCAAACCTATAGGAGGCCTGAGAGCACTGATACAGGAAAACATTTGTCTCATAGTGGTTTTGCAGTCATCCCATCACAACTGATGATTTTACTGCAAATATATCGTCCAGTTAGAGCAAAGACACAATCGTTCCTCATTCAGAATTTAAAGGACTGCAGCCACAGCAAAAACTGCAGAAGAGTTGAGTGGAACTGCTACATCAAGATGTTACACTGAGATATTAGTGGGAAAAAAAAATCTGCGAAGGAAAACATTCAAAATATACTAATGGAAGACAGAGAAAGAGACAGAGACAGAGGCGGCAGAGCAAAACTAGTCTAAAGACGCACAGGTTGCTTTTGATTAACCTGACTTTAAAAACAGCAGACATGCTGGTTTTAGATCGAGGTGAGCAACATAACAAAACATTACAAAATGCTGATTTCATAATACAGGTTAAACTGCATATACTGCATCGGTTCTGCCTGTAAAGGAGACCCTGGAAATATTCTTTATTGTCAAAGGATCCCATGAAAAGTCCAAAACCAAATCCCTCTAAAGCCTAGAGTTGTGACTGTCAAAAAGGACTAAAGCACTAAATACACCATTTATTTCTGCTTTAGCCTGTTTAAAATTCAACATTTCATGGCCAGTTGTTAAAAAGTCCACAGGCATGAAGGTTTTTGGGGCCACAGACAAAGTAGAATAGTCAAAGTACTGAGAGATTATCACATGTTGGCTTTGGTCTAGTTATGGTGATTGTTGACAATAAGAAAATTACAGAATACAGTCAGATTAATTCCTCAATAACTGTGTGAGGTCGCTGACACTGCTCAGCTGTACAACTTTACAGCAAAAACACTTTAGATTTTTGCATCAGTGTGTGCTTGGTTAACAAACACATTCCTGTCTTGTTGTTTTTCTTTTGTAACGACTTTCTCAAAAACTTTACTTTTTCACAAAATATTGTGACCTACAATAATATGTACAATGTCTAAAGATTTAATCCCACCTCTTTCAGAAACCTCTTAATTCAACAGTTTTGCTCTGACAAATCAAAACGGGTCAATTCCTTCCGGAGCTCCTTATCACATCTCATTCATCGTTATCTTCTTTAACCAATGCAGCTGTGTCATCATGAAACCTAAAGTGTGAACGTCTGGTGATAACAGGTGGTCAGTGTCCTCTAATAAAGGTTTGACAGGCTGGCTTGTGACTATATTTCCTGCGTCTTACCATCACCGCTGAACTGTGCTTGAGTAAGACCTCTGTGGCAAACAGATCATGTGTGTGGCTTTACATCTTTCGCAGTCAATGCAGCAACTCACAGACAGCTAATGCTTGTCATTACCGCTTCACATTTAGGTCACAGGATGACACCTGTACCAGCTCCAAGACCACAAGATGTGACTAAATATGCACCCAATTATGTTTCTCACCTAAATGTTTCTCACATTGTATAAAGAAATCAAACACTGTTTACAATAATTGTCCCTTAAACCTTAAGACTGCTTGTTTAAAAAGTTGCAAATTTACAAAACGATCACAAAACAGTGAGTCTACATGAGAAACTGTGTCACAGCCACTGAGCTCAGCAGGGGGATGTGTCATTGACCTGCTCAGCTGTTTTGTGAGTTATAGGCACAATACACAGGCTGTGTGGGGCTGGACAATATGGAGAAAAATATCATCACCACCAGAAGACTTCTAGTACTGATACAGCCAGTGTGTAATGGCAGCGTTTTAGGATTGGAAATACACACTTGAGGTTGTTTATATGGTTCATGTCCTCCCCTTTGGACTGTTTATACTGGAGTTGTACTGTACATTTCAAGTGTGTCAAAAGTAATTAAGGACAAATCTCACTAATAGGTTTGTCTGTTTCAGTTTACAAAATAACCCGTGTCATATATCACCATACCAAAAGAAAATTCTGACAACAGAGTTACAATGATCGCCGATAAACAATAAATATTGACATATGCCCAAGCCCTAAAGGCGTGAAAATCTGAATTCTAAGGAATACCAGTATAAACGACACCAGTAGGGAATATTTTCCAGTTGCAGCTGTTCTACAGTGGTAGGATGTAGTTGGAGTTTGCCAGCTTCCGTTCATGTGCAGTGGGAACAGTCTCTCTACAACACAGAGGTCTGTGGCAGTCGGGGTCCTGAAGTGGTGGGTAGTGCTGTCTGTAACACAGCCAGGCGATGGAGAGGCCCAGGAGAGATCCCACCAATACATCTACAAGGAAGAAATAAAGTCATGAGGAGTTTGATTCCACAGCTTCCAGTACATGCTTTCTCCTACCTTATGGAACAGTATACTTGAGGATTAAAATATCTCGGGGGAAGAATAATCCTTTTAGGTGATGAGATTCACGATTTACAGTGCTGTGAAAAACTAATTGCCACCTTCTTGATTTTCTTTTTTTGCGCATATTTGTCACACTTAAATGATTCAGATCATTAAGCTAATTTTAATTACACAAAGACAACCAAAAATGCTAAATTAAATTAAATTAAATCATTATTTATCTTTCTAAATCATGAATGAACAGTGATTAACCACATTTTTTGGAAAGCTGAGTTCAAGTTCACTTGCCACGCCTGATTACTCCGAGACTTGATGAATCAAGAAATCACTTACATAGACGCTGTCTGACAAAGTAAAGCGCACTAAAAGATCTCAAAAAGCAACACATCATGTTGCAATCTAAAGATAATCAAGAACAGATGAGAAACAAAGCAACTGACATGGATCCATCTGGAAAGATTTCCAAAGCCATTTAAAAGGCTTTGGGACTCCAGTGAACCATGGTGAGAGCCATTATCCCTAATGGATAAAACTTGAAACAGTAGTGAACATTCCCAGGAGTGGCTGACCTACCAGAATTATTCCAAGAGCACAACAATCCTCATCCAGGAGGCAATAAAAGAAGCCAGAACAACATCTAAAGAACTGAAGTGAACACACCAGCAAGTCCACCTCTGAATGACTCAATAAAACTAAATTAAGGTTTTGGAGTCAGACAATACAAGTCCACACTTGTATTCATTTGAGATGCTTTATAAGCATAAATCAGTGTCTACACAAAAAAGCGATAATTTAAAAGCTGGATATAAATAAAAAAAAAAAAAAACAGTGAGAACTAAAGAGGACACCTTCCTAAGAAAATGACTGCATGTTATCATATCTGGATCTAGATTTCAGTCTGCACCACTTATTGCAGCAGCATTAAGTTTATTTAAGTTTATTTAAGTTTATTATTATAACACGAGGCTCATAAAACCTCACTTAATTCTGATGCTTTGCTCATTGATTTGTGTAAAATATTGCTATTTTACTTCTCTGACATTCCTGCACTCCATTTTCTATATAATTTAATAGAAATCAATCTGGAATAATTGCCTCATGCTTGATGTAGCTAAATAAAACCCTATTATATTAAACGGATATGAAGTTAAGATAGATTGATTTATATGGCTGGCGCCAAACTAAACTTAATGCTCAGTGCCGCAATTCTAACATCAGTGGGTTTGTAACCAAAATTAAGCAACACAGTTGGCACAGTTGATCATCATTAATTCTTGCACGTCCAATTTTTTTCAGACAAGAATTTTCACCTGTTGTAATAAAACCAGTTAGTGTGCTATTGCTGCACAGTCTGATCCAAGTCAATTTTGAAGTGTATCAACTCTTAAACTGTGTATTCTTCAGTCAACATGGAAAAACATTAAACTACAACGACTACATCTCAGTCACTAATTCTTTAGGATAAAGTACTGATCAAATAAGAAAGTGAAAAAAACGACAATTTATTCAAATTATGAGTTGTGATAAATTTTCTCTCCATCCCTCTCAGTCATTTTCTGTAATTGGTCACTCATGTCATCCATATGGGTTGCTTTGTGCTGATCTAAACTCTTTCTGTGACTCTGACCTTGCCAGTGGTGTTTGTAGTCGCAGGTTCGGGAGAGAGCGATCACAGCCGCAATGAGTAAAGGGATGAGGAAGGCACACAGCCGCCACGCTCTGCCTCGGCCTGTCGCACTGAAGCAGCGAAGCTTTCCTGCGATGTAAAATGCTGTGAAACCCAAACCTGCAAAGGCAACTGAGAGCAGAGAGAAAACTTGAAAGAGCCAGAAGAACTTTTATACATAAAACAAAGACAAAACATCAGAAGAGAAAGGACCAGAATCAGAAGTGGAGAGTTTTTTTTAGAGCAACATCAGATGCTATCTTGTTGATACAACAAGAGCACGACTTGTCCACCTCCCCACTTTGTGTTTTAGTTTCCTTTCCTGATGAAAATGTATCAGCTGCAAAAGGCATTATAAAATATAAGAGCCTCTTACAGGAGGAGTGTCCGCTGGGGAAACTCTTCCTGCCCTCCATGATGACATCTGGGTCACCACTGCAGCGCAGCTCCAGGTTCATCTGACCATCGGGGAAACAGCGGTAGAAGAAGTCTGGTCGTGGCCTGATGGAAGAGACAGAGGGAACACAGAAGACAAATTTAGGCTTTTATCCACAGTAACACTGGGTAATGTTACGATCTGCTACTGTATGTTGTCAACAGCTTTTACCTGCCAACAACAAGCTTAATGACGTTGGTGAAAACTCCATTCAGCACCAGAGTCAGAGTCACAGCTGGATGCCAGAGAGAGGGATAACAAAATAATAAGCAATTAAAATACAATATTTTAACGTGAAAAGTAAAAAATGTATGCAGACGAATGTTTCTTACAAAGTGAGGCTTCTTTCAGATCTCCTCGCTCAGACTTTTTCAGGAAGGTGAAGACCAGGATTACAAACAGTGGACTGAAAACTGCCACACTCTAACACAAACAAAAAAAAGGGGAATATAGGAAATATAATCCATTTAAAGTCAAATTATAGGAGTACTCCATAGATTTAGCATTGCAGTCTAACGATTGTGGAGTTTACCTATAATGTCCGTAAGCAAGTATGCATGTACATGCGTTTTGATGTGAATTAGAAAAAATGAAAAGACTACAGGGCAATAAAATATTCACAGCACTACTCTGTAATTTAACTCCTTGTTTTTAACCATAGAGAAATTACAGGATATTGTCCTGTCAAAACGAAAGTCAAAACACACACACAAAAAAAAGCCACTCAAAAAGGGGATGCTGAAGTGGAGGTGTCACGGGAGAGATGCAAGACTAATAAACAGAGTGCTAACCACATATAAAATGCATATTCAGACACACTTACTGTTGATACAATTATATCAGATGCCCTGAAATCATTGTAAGAATGTGCCTGATAATCATATCATCAAGTTTCCTAAAGTATTAAAGTAATCCAGTGATACATGACTGTACATCCATGGATCTATCCAAACAAACTGCTAACAGCTAATTCAATTTTAAGATACTAATTTGACAAAAATAAAATATACTGAGTGGATATATAGTTGATGTGTGGATAAACCTTTTGTATGCTGTGTTGTTAATTAGTTAAAAACAAACATTAGTACAATCCTTAAAATAAGAGGAGAGAAATTAAATCATATTCTCTGCTGATTGTTGTTACGGATAAGATATAAAAACTCAAGTGCATCAAAAAGCTGGTCTGAGGGATTTATTTTGTTCCAGTTTATCATGTAAACATGTAGAGAGGTTACTTACAAACATAAGTGAGGTGGGAACGTGGTCTCGCTCCACACGGTGGAATTTATACAACCACATCTCCTCCGCCTGGATCTCACGGTAGAACGGAGGTAGTTGCTCCGTCAAACTAAGTGCAGCACCAAGAAAAAATTATGCAGGTCTTTGTTTTTTTCCACAATAAAAAAAAAGCATAATGTCTACATACAGTAAAAAATAATGGGCCCCATAAAGCAATATTGCTTCCCAAGATATGATCCAAAGCAAGGACATACTTACAGGAAAACCACTAACAGCACTATCCGGACAGAAATTTCCGACAGGAAACCGCGAAGCAGCCTCCTCTTCATTTTGTTTCTTGGAGTGGACTTCAGTCGACAGCGAACATCACTTCTTCTTCTTTTAATGTAACTTGGACTAAAGAAAATTGAGAAGCAGTTTGTTTATAGTGATAATAATTAAAAAACTACTGTCTGATAATGGTATGTTCATTGCTCATGTGGTAGGAGAAACCATAACTATAATTATTTTTCACTATAGTTATATGTGATTTTGTTTATTACTTAACACATTGATTGATTGAGAAGGCAGGTAAGTAGAAGCTAAGCAGGAGTGAGGCCCCATGCTCCCTGATGGCCACTACCCTCCTTGTTTTTAAGTTGTCTCTGCACTACCCACACATAATTACCTGGATCAGGTGTGTTCAGTCAGTTAGCGGCTGAAAGGTACCAATTCACTTTGCCTTCCTGCACTCCACCCTCATATGATATGACGTCGTCTAGCTTCTGACTGAACACACCTGATCCAGATAATGAGCAGCAGGTAGAGCAGGAATAGCTGGAAAACAAGCTGGGTAGTGTCCCTCAAGGATCGTGGGTTCCTCACCCCGACAGTAGAGTCAAGCCAAAGAGAACTGAAGTAGATTAGAAACAGCAATACCAACATTTCATGTTTTTCCAACTGACAAATTTCTAATGTAAGTTTTGGTTGTATGTTTATGTAAAACAATATCAGCCAATATAATAATAATTGATACTTTATTAATCCCCTAAGGGAAATTCTTAGTGGACAGGCTGCCCCCCAGGAATCGGGTATACTGGGAATCAAACCCACTACCTTGGGGTTTGTAAACGACTGCCCCCAAATAATATAAAATTTTACATTTTTTAAAATGCTCTTATATCAATATTTGCCTCAAAAGCATGTGATTATAATGAATTACCTGAGGAAAAGATACAAGTTAAACAGGTTTTTTTTAATGTCATTTATCATCCTCTTCAAACAACAGATGCTTTCAATGATTTCAGTGACGCCCACTCTGTAAGAGAGTACAGACGGAAATGCTTGAACTTCCCCTTGATACTATTCTTAAATATTTAATATTCATATTGTTGTTAGGATACTCCCAGCTGACAGTTCATGAAGCACACTTGGCTCAAACGTATGTACTCTAATACAAAAGTCCTGAAATAAAGATATAGATATAGATATAACTGAATGTTTGGACTTTGGACAGCTAGTTGGACAAAACAAGACATCGGAAGGCTTCAGAGAACTGGAAATTAATCATACAATGAAACCTAAATTACAAACAAACAAACAAAAACACTAAACTAGGTCACAGCATTAGATAAGGAGCAGCATTTTAGGAAGTACTTTTTATGGCCTCAGGAAAGTTGCCTACTTAGCTGTTGTCCCTGTCACTTAGTTTTTATGTGTCTCCCAGAAAAAGAGACAAATAAACCTAGCAATTAGGTAAAATTCTACATAAATTCGTCCACGTCAGGTTAAATATCAACATAGATAACGAGCTTTTAGTGTAGCCTCTTATCAGTTTTTAAGGCCAGCATGCTGCACCTGTGCTCTCCTCCTCTAACATACACACATGTAGGAGCTATTAATTGAGTATTACAATAATATTTTAAATTATACAAATATTAAACCACCTCTCAGCCTCTGTCAGTACACTAAACCAGATATAAAAAAGAAAACATTAAATCCCTGTTGGTTAGAAACAAGATGCTAGCTGGCTAAGCTAAGCTAGTTAGCAACATCTGTCAGACAAGACATCTGGCCCATTTCCGCCTTGTCAAACGCAGAATCACACTATTACTAACCTCAAACAGATCGTTTTTTATCTCTGCATCCTCATATTAACATATGTCGTTAATATGAATCTGGCCTCGACTCCCCCTGTTTCTGCCGACGATGGAAATCGCACATTTGAGGGCTTAAAAAACAAGGATGCCCCGGAGATGAGCGCTATGTGAAGCTATCAGTTAGCATCAGAGCTACGTCCGGTTGAGGAGTTTCAAATTAAAAGTAAGTTGTTGCTAGAACCCTAGAGATGGAAGATAAATTCTCCACCACTGCTTCCTACTACTATTTTCATCCCTAGATTGCTACTTTGGTCAAAATACATACATACTTGGCATACTGGGCTCTCATTTTTGCAATTGGAATCTGTTAAAATATATACAAACAGCACCAAATATATGATTCATGTATTTCACTTAAGTCTCTAAACATTGCAACAAAAACTATTTAACCATAAAATGCACTTAAATTAGTATTCTTACTAAGTAGGTATTAGCTGCACTATGTGTCAGTAGTTCTATTATTTGATATTCACCCATTTTGACTTCAAGCTAAAGTTGAAAGAAAGATTTTGTGGCACATTTTTTTTTACTACTGTAAATTCAGAAACATTTTTATATTTCTCTATATTGCAGCATTTTTAAAAAATAATTTGAATAATGATTTCACTTAACCTGATCTGTTAATCTTTAAACGGGAGCCTTTACTGCTTCCTAAACCGGAAATAGTAAAGGCTTTAATTTATGTTCCTTGACAAGTGGATGCAAGAAGCCACGTCAGCTGACAGAAAGAGAGAGACAGAGGGAGCCAGATTTCAAACCACAAAAATGTTTCACAGGAATTGTTTGTTTATTTAAACCGGTTTTCCCACTTCCTGTAGTTTCAGAATAAATTACAGACGCATACAAATGCATTCATTCAGAATTTGCCCCATTCCTGCATTTTATAAATGGCGATTTCATTTATTCAGGGAAAAAGTAATTGCCTCCTTAACCTAACGACTGGTTCTGTCAGCCTCGGGGGAAACAACTGCAATCAAGTGTTTGTGATAACTAGCAGAGAGTTTTCTCAGGCAATTTGGAAAGAAAATTATATACAAACCAGTTAAAGGTAAAGTCTATAAGACCATCTCCAAGCAGCTCGATGTTCCTGTGACTACAGTTCAACATATTATTTAGAAGTTTAAGGTCCACAGGAGGAGTAGAAACTGTAGCCAACCTCCCTGGACGTGGCTGCAAGAGGATAGTAGATGACAAATTGAAGATATTATGCAAATGGTAACCAAAGAGATTAGAGGTGAACTCCAAGGTCAAGGTACATCAGTGTCAGATCGCACTATATGTCACAGTTTGAGCCAAACAGGGCTTAATGAAAGACAACTGAAGTTAATCATAAAAAATGCCTAAATGCGTATTGACAAGCCACAAAGCTTCTAGGAGAATAACTCTGGACAGATGAAACACAACTGGACGTTGTTGGCAAGTCACATCAGTTCATGTTCACAGAAGCAAAAATGAAGCACAAAAAGAAAAGAACACTGTACCTACTGTGAAACATGGAGGAGACTCAGTTATGTTCTGGGGCTGCTTTACTGCATGTGGCACAGGTTTTAATCAGTTTAATCGGAGCAGGGCACAATGAAATCTCAGGACTATCGGGGCATTCTGGAGCGAAATGTGCTGCCCAGTGTCAGAAAGCTTCATGTCAGTTGCAGGTCATGGGTCCTCCAACAGGATAATAATCCAAAATGCACAGCTAAGAACTGAACATTAAACTATTCTGTAGTGGTCTTCTATGAGACCTGAAAGAGCTGAAACATGCAGTCTGGAGAAGGCACCTTTCAAACCTGAGCCAGCAGGAGCAGTTTGCTCATGAGGAGAGGGTCGATTGCCTCAAAAGGTTGTGCAACAACAAGTTAAGGGTACCATTATTTTTGTCCATGCTAGTTTGTTTTTTAAAATTCTTCTGTTGGACTACAATTCAAAAGCAATGTTTGATTTTTATTAGTTAATTTTCAGTCATTTTTTTAGTTACTTATTACTTACTTGTCAATTTCAAATTATTTCAGTGACCACTGTAAGTTTTTCCTTTCTTTCTTTTCATTTCTACCTGTCTATAAAATATCAGAAAGTAATAAACAGTCCCTATAATCTGGCTATTACAGACAGTTCTCAGATTATAAATTACAGTGGTGTGTGAATTAATATTGATTTTTTTTTAATGTATGTTAATGTCCCAGAGACTGTAAGGTTTCACTCTATAGATTAATATATACTGTCAGTGCAACTAGTTGGTACTTTTATTCAGGAAAATGCCAAACTAAACCCTACCATTGTTTCTACTAGGAAACTGCAGTACTGCAATGTATTTTAGGACTGTTCCATTATTTTTAATTATTTATGATTCTTATTCTTACTGGATTAAATACTTTGTCTACAAAATGTCAGAAAACGAATTAAAGATGCCCGGTATAATTTCCAAATGGGATATTTTAAATATTCAACTGGCATCTGGATGATGAAAACCCATCATATTTACATTTTTGCAGCTTTAATTACCAAATATTTAGAATAATTGCTTGAAAAAATGTTGTCACATGGACTAGAGTTGACATTCTCGTGTGTCTGATAATCAAACTGTAGAAATCCATTACAAAAACTTATCAAGAAGGTGGATCTATTATCTAGTTCACCGTTTGCACTGGATTGTCAAACAATTTTAAAAAAAGCACTTGTGGGAGTGTTTCACTGAGACAGAGTACAGCTTTATTAAGTCAAACTTCAGGCATGTCTGAACTCTTCAAACTGAACTTTAGAATGAAAAAGGACAGAATCAATATCAAATAAAAAGACAGTCATGTACAAAAAGAGTGTTGTGTCAACAGTCACACACATTTAGAAGCAGAATTGTACAGGCAAAAAGAGCACGCCACAGTAACATGATCCTATGCAAGTTCAATGCAAACTATTTACAGGTTCTTCAACAATATGCATTAACACAGGTTTAACAGTAATCAACATGGTATTTTGTGTTCATCCACGTTTTCATTGAAGCAACACCAAGAGAGATACATATGACCCCAGTTAGAGTTACTGTAAGCGATTTTACTACAAGTAAAAAGAGATGAGTGCGTATGAAGGTGAAATTTATTTATTTATTCAAACACTTTCTCCTGTGACAGTATGTCAGTAAAAACTCAATGACAGTTGGCAACATTGTACAAAAACTAAAAGACGTCACAGTGAACTTAAACATACCGTTTGACGTACAAGGGGTGGTCCATCCTACATGTAAGTGTATAGAAAATAAAAAAGAATTTGCAATTTCTTGGACACTTTGAAAAATCCCCCTCACTTAAATGAGAACAAACATGCTTTCTTCTCAAACAGAAATATGAGCACTACACTGAGAATAAACCAACAAAACACATACATCAGATAGTATTTAAGTAAATGAAATGATGCACGCTGGACACTTAAATTAGGCGTACGTAATACTGCTGCTGTATCAGCTGACCAGACGAGGATGAACGGGCACAAAGTAATCAGGCGGTCTGCAGATGCAGAAAAATAAAAATAAAGGCCATTCGGTTTTGAAGAATCTCTGTGCAAACAAAACAAAACAAACAAAACAAACAAAAAACCCCACAAACATTGACATTAGACATATAAGGAGATTAAACCAGTGTCTGATGATGGAAGCATGCACAGTAATCTTGAAAAGAAAGAAAAAAAGGCTTTAAGACCAGTTATATCTTCACAAGTTAAGATGTTTTCCTGAAGCCATGAACAAACAAAACGATGATCGTTCTGATAATCACATGTATGAATCCCGTGTTTAACAAACACAAAACAAATAATGAAAATTCAAGTTTAGACACGCAAACCATCTCAAGTACGCAAATAAAAAGTGTGCTGATGGTTGATTTTGAATCAAAGAGATTGGCAAAATTTGGGAGCAGTGCCGAGTTGGAAATCAGCAAGTTGTCTTTTTTCGAAAGAACACGGCAAGCAGGAGGAAAAGAGTCAAAGGAGAGGAGGTGTTCAAAGCAGAAAAGTGAGACAATTTGTGCACAGATAAAGTCGTCCAAGACGTATGACACCAAGTGTTTTTAAATCAATCTGCAGACATTTATCTGTTTTCCCCTTACAGCCGAGTTGAATGTCCTCCTGTGAAGAAGGAGACATTTTATTATGTCTGACAACCTTTGAAATTCTGGATTGGTCAGCAACAGAAGGCATAGATACAATTTAATTTACTGTACTTTTATACCGTAACCAAATGTTTTGTGGAAAGAAAAAAAAAACGTATTAAATGGAGAAATATTTATTCTTTGCAGAATCTCGAATATTCTTTTCTGCATTCGATGACTTTTCTTTTTTGGGTTCATGATTTAAACTTAGTTGCCAGTATATTAGGTACACTAAACTAATTCAGTCTAATGCAATAAATCCCCTTTGTGAATGTGATAAAGTTCAGTTTTCCTCTGGAGAGTTGTCAATTAAAATGTGTGAACATTTTAGAGGCTGTAGATTTTGTTGCTGGTTTGTCTTATAAATACGTGTTTGTGTTATTTAGCATTACATCACTGATGTAAATAAGAAACACCTGTCAATGTAACAATACAATTCAGTACAAAACGGTTCGCTTAAGACTTCTATTTCAACAAAATAACTTCAAACAAAAAATAATTATTATGTGACTGAATTAGTTTTAAAAGAGGCTTGAAATTAACTTAAGATGTCTGAAAGCATTGGCACCATTTCACCATGTGGCTCGACTTAACACCATTCAGTGTGGGAGGCTTAACAAATGTCTTTAAGGGTAGAAAACACAAACAAACACGGACGAAACCAGTGGAGAATCAAACTAAATGCTGAAGGCTACAGAAAAGCTTCCTCTGCTTTTAACACCAATTACAGTGAGTCACGATACAGGTTGATGAGCAGCAGCTGTTACAAAATGTGGAATCATTACACCAAATACTTAAAAAAACAAAAACAAACAAAAAAACTTTTCTAATGACTAGATACATTATGTAACTCCCCATGTTTGTTTGTTTTTTTTTTATTGTCTATTTCACTTACACCATGGTGAGACGAATTACTGCACTGGTGTTTGAAAAAGAAACCGGTAGAAAATGTGGTGCCATAATACAAAAAAATTGGATTTGACAGATGAGCGATTAAAAACACTGTACAGAAATTAGTTTTTTTACATTATACTGGACTGGACTATTTTCATATAAAGCCCAGCCTTGAGGATGTTCTTCAGGTGGAACATGAAGACATGCCACTCGAGTATGCACAGGACTTTTTTTGTACGAAGCCAGGCTGGCAGTCATTCCTACTTGAGCCGAAAATCCAAAACAAAACAGCTTTTAGCCCACTTTCTTAGGAAAAAAAAGGAAAAAAAAAAAATGCGCCCAGCACTCGCCTCTCTTCTGACCGAAAGTTAAAAAAAAGTTACAACACAGTTTAAAGTCTGACATTACTACAAGAAGAGGTATCGATTTCAAAACACTTGTCATATGTTTTGTAAATATACATTTCTGTATATGTATGATGCAGCTAAATTTTGTAGCGACAAGCCGTGTGAAAGTGCTTTTCAGAAAAGTTTGGCAAAACAAAAAGGAAAAGAAAAGAAAAAAAGCATCAAAGCTGTCACAGTACACACTGTTACTGAAATGGACTGCATCTGGGCAGTAGTTCCTACAGCCAGAATCAAACTTAAGGCTGGTTAACAACACTGTAAAACAGCACCAGTGATCACAAGCTGGGCCTCTACCATACAAATAACTGAAGGAAATGTGAGAACAGAACTTTCATTGAAACTGAAAATAAAAAAGGATCTGTGTTGTTTAAAAAAATAAAGAAAAAAACCAAAAAGAAACACACATTTCCTTCTTCCAGCAACAACCAGAGAGGTGCAGCTCTGTCCCTCCTGATCTTTAAGTACTTTACAATATAATGAGCCGGTTATGTACACAATGGTGAGTGAGACTGTCAATATGAAAATCACAAGTACTTCTGTAATGTCATACCATTACACTATATACCATTATATTTCACCTTAATAGGACTATTTTCACAAGGAGGTCTGCGTAATGCTTAACACCTAAACAAACAAACGTAATACACCACTCACCAAGATGAAGTGAGAGAATCTGTCTGTAAACATTAACAAACATAGATACTGTATATAATTATATTCATCTATACCCATAAGTATATTAAAACCATGTTTAAGGTTGGAATGTAGTGTTGTCCTGAAAAAAATTGCACAAAATCTGTAATTTCGCCTCCTTTTCTCCAAGAAGAAGAAGAAGAAGAGATAAATACAACGACAGATCACGTCAGGAGTGATGGAGGAAGGCTGGCTCGTCTCCGTAAAGCCTTCCTTCGTTTGAGATACCGACCACAGCTTACAGCAGGTAAACAAGGAGAGGAGCAGCGTTGTGGCGGAGAGGTTCAGCTTTACATGCCCTACCATCTACCTCTCCCTCCACCTCACTCGCTGGGGTTTTCAAAGTGCCGATAACCGATGACGTGACACTTAAAATTTCCTCCACAGATGTAAAATTTAAAAAAAAACAAAACATAATGAGGTGGTTGGTCTGTGCCCTTCGATGGGCACAGGTGAGCTGTGAAGCGTTACTGGTGGTGTTTTATAGCAACTGAGGAGGGAAAATGGCACATAGCGATGCCTGGTCACATCCCCTGCCAACACGGCCAGTTGCTCTGCTGGGTTCAGTGATGTGTCCTGGCTCTAAATAGCAGCCGTTGCACTGGTCAAAAAGCACTGTATTCCCTTTTGTAGTGCACCGCTTCAGATCAGAAGTGAATCAGGGGGATACACTCTGCAGGGAATGAGGTATTCAGGGAGATCCAGTGTCACTCCGCTGCCTGCTCAGCCAGCTCTGTGTCCTGCTCCTCTTTGACTCTAACAGGACTCAGAGTGAAGCAGTGCGGCCGAGTCGAGCTGGAGTTGGAGCCCAGGGGACTGAGAGGGTTGTGACTGGAACAACAGAGGCGGCCTTCCAAGGACGAAGCGGTGAGTGCTCCCACCTCGTGATCTTGGCAGAACGAGCGGGGACAGAAGTCACAGAGAGATGAGGCTGGAGCACCACATACACAGCAGTCATGCCACGGACATTCCCAGCGTCCTGCAGACAAGAGAAGAGGTCAGTGTGGAGAAAGATCGCAGCGGTGATACCCCACCAGGGGCAGATTAAAGATTCGTGCTCAGCTCTTACATACAGCAGTGCATACATGCAGTTTTACACATCTATTTAGATTCTGCTGCTGAGTGAAAACTAGTTAGGAACTAGAATCAGTTGCAGACATCATCTGGAGTTTCAAACATTTAACACACAACGCGAGACTGTCCATTCTTCACCCACAGGAAACACTGACGATATAAACAAAACTGTTTGGCTTAGGTGAGGGGAGGCAGGACAAGATGAGAAAAGTATGCTACAGGAATCTCACTGTTTTCTTTGAAGCACAGTGAAGCAGCACCAGTCTTATCAGAAATATAATCACTCACTGAATTCTGCATACAGTGTCCTGCTTGTTTCACCTGTGAGAGTCATTGGATACTACACAGACTTTGTACTTGGTGGACATAAGCTTTTTCATGTACAGCTTCTCTGCTTATTGTCTAGACAAGTTCAGGGTTGCAGTGCTTGTGCAAATTATCACCACCGGTCAACTCTTTTCATAGGTAGCATTTACTTAGCAGCAAGTAGCTCTAGTGTTTACAGTGAGGTTGCAGTGGTGGCAGAAATGTCAGATAAATAAAATATGATTTTTGTACATTTGGATGAATCTGTTGTTCACATCTGTGAGGTCAGGTCAAGAAAGAAACAAGAAAGGAGAGCAGAAAATTTTGTGCCACTTTTTTCCAGGGAATTACTTGATATGTTTAGGCCTAAAATTTCATTTAAGCAAATCACTGGTTGACATATGCAACCATCTGTTTTGAGGAGTTGGAAAATCTTGCACTGTTGTAGAGAAACGATTCAGACTTTTCTTCTTCAGTGAAGACAGACAGTTAAAGCTGTAGTTTCGTTTGTAGCCACATATCAGGATAAATCAAAGTGCTTTTCAGTAAGTATCATCACCATAACCACACACCATATGAGCAAATGTTTTGTTGCTGTATAGCTTTAGTCTCAGCAGATTCACACACATGCTGTAGAAGCTCATTTTATCATTACCGTATGGCGGCTTGGTGAGGTTGAGACACAGCAGGTGGTACGCTTTCGGACAGTCCTTCCTGTCGCACATCACCAACTCTCCTCCTTCTCCACAGCAGAAACAAAAGTACTCGTGTGTGTGTTTGCCCTCTGGCCGCAGCTTCCGCTTCTTCGGCTTCAGTTTGGCGTTCCTCGCCTTCTCCTCTTTCTCCATCACAACGGCGCTCTGGAGGAAACATAAAAAAGACAAAATGGTATCCTTCCTAAACTGGACTTTTTCTGTTGGCTGTACTGTAAAACTGGATTCAGGATGATTTGATCTAAATGTCCTCACTGTTGGCTGCACCCCGAGGAATCCAGAACAGTTGTCTGATCCACAGTGACACGACGTTCTCCTGTTGCCCACACAGTGCAGGTTGTAATTGAATGTCAGCTCAGTGCCTGCAGGGAGACATCAAGTGGATCATCTAGCCTGCTCTCACTGCATGTACCATATACGTATGTAGGAATATGACAACATGTAAGCATGTAGATCACGTTTCCACGTGAACTCACCAGCTTCAATATCACAGAGGGCGAAGACTCCGATGCGAACATCTCCATTTACCGTCCACTTCTGGGTTTCACAGTTTGGGCTGCAGCTGTGGTTCATAAACCGAGAAGAGTTTCCTTTTGGGCCGGCGTCGATCACGCGATCCTACAAGGAAACGTACAAGGGGATGGTTTTCAAAATGCTCAGTCGAGTCCTCTTGGAACAATCTTTGAACGTTTCAGTGCCACTTCTGTGTTACCTTGGTGAGGGTGAGCATGTAGAAGTTAGTCATATGGTTTTCATGCGCACGTTTGATCCGCTGTTGGCACTCCTCTGAGTCTATCACCTCTCCCACATACTCTTTGACAAAGTCGCCCTGGAGAAACCAACAAACATCACATTTTACTTTGTTTTATCCATCACACAGACACACTTACTAATAAATCTTTGGGAATCAAGGTCAGTGATGGTTTAACAAGATACAATGAGTGACCATGTTATGAAATACATGACAGAGTTTTGTTCACTGACATGTTTGGAAAAATATTGGCACCGTAGATCCAGTGATGTAAAGCCAACTGTATCACATGTCCTGCACATGAAGCAAATAACATGTTGCCTAATCCACAGTTCCCGGTTTGCAGTTTTTAGTTCCAGTGACCACTGCTGGAGGTTTCTTCCGTTCTAGGGAGCTTTTCCTCTCCACTGTCACTTATTGCTTGCTCAAGGGGAACTTGCTGTGTGGAGTATTTGTTGTGAGTTGGTGCTATATTAATAAAACTGAGTTGACTGACTGAAATGGCCCATCAGAGCATAGTACTCGATATGTTAATTTTAATATCCAAGTTAACTTGTGTCTCTTTTATACATTCAGTTTATATTGTAGGAAGCTGGTTAAGTAAAAACTAGAAAGTCAAGATGAAAGTACATAACAATTACATGCTAATGGGGGAGATGAGGTTATCACTCACCTTCTTGAGAGCGTGGTTGGTCCTGAGGCCCCAGCCACGGCCCTCTGTCTTTATCACCTCTGTCTCTGCATACAGACGCTTGGTGAAACACTGGTTCTCACACCTGTCTCCCGCAGGACAGACCTGCCAACAACATAAAGATAAGAAGTTATGAAATATAGTTTCTAATGAGTGCCTCATGGCTTTATTTATTCAAGTAACAAGCTAAACAATATATAGTTATATTAAATAATATAGACTAATTAAATAAAATCAAATTAATTTAAGCACGGACCTGTGGATGACACTCGTACTGCAGCATGCGGTTGAGACACTGGGAGTCGACGCTGCAAGGATGTTCATCTGTTGGTCTGCAGTTGCATCGCGGGATTTCTGACAAATCAGCTACGTGCATCTGTACTTTGCCCACTGGTTTGTTAGACTGGTACAAGAAAAGACAGCATAAGTAAAAACACAGAATAAAACATACAATTTTTTTGCCGTTTCTCTTCAGTGAGTTATTAAAATGTCATTACCTTGATGAACTTGTAAGGTGGAGGCTTGCGAGAGTTGCGTTCCTGTTCTAGAGCTTCCCTGCTTTCTCTCTGTGCTTTAAGCTCCTGAAACCTCCGAGCTGCTTCTTCTAGAGCTAAAACACACAATCATCTCAGAAATCAACAGATCATTCCTGCTTTTTTTCCCCCGGAAGAAATCATAACGTACTTGTCTTTAAGAAATTACCTTTCTTGAAGGTTTTGTTGATGTTGATTTGACCAGTGACAAAGTTTTTGTCATTCTCCACATAGGGGAAAACACGTCCCTGGTTTATCCAGTAGTAGTCGTGGGAGCCAAAGAAGAAAACGGGGAAGTCGCCGATATCATGCCGAAGGCTCTGGATGTTTGATGGCACTAAACGAGGGTTGCAGATCTCTGCTGGCCACCACCTGCCAGGGAACAAGACGGATGTTTTTGCAATGAGAAGGGGGGATAAAGGTCAAGACAAGAGAAGTGTGTGATTAAGAAAGTGTAACACTTTTTTCTTATTATTTCCTGCTAAAATTATCAATTTGTTTTTTGCAAAGTAACAGCACATATTTCAAGTTATCAGGAACTATGGGCTGTTACTTTACAGGATCTTTGTTGCACTACACTACTTTGCCAACAGAGATGATGTTTTTTTGGCACAATCGTTTCACATAAATACTAGAGATGTCATTTGTGTCCACATTACCGCTTTTTAATCTAGTACCGTCATAGCAGTCTATGAACTGTGATATAAATACTAAAGAGTCCGTCTCACTGTCAGTAAAGCCTCACTTCTGTGCTCTGCTCAATACTTCCTCCTCTGTAATGTCACATCACATCCTGTTTCAGTGGAAGCTGCAGAGCAAATGTGTTGCACTTGAAGAATGAGGCCGGACATAATCTTTGTTTCTGTTAATGTCAGCAACTGCTATGAAATGACCAAAACTAGCAATACATCTGTAGTTCCCTATACCAAACCCATTTATTCAGTAGGAATAAATACAAAAAGATGGATACACCAATATTTAATAAAAATATTAATTAAAAAAAAAAAAAAAAAATTCATAAGGAAAATGCTGAATACCACAAGACTTAAATGTAACCGTACCATTAACTGACTGCTGAACAACCCTCGGTAAGTCTAAACAGTGCGCTCTGCGTACCTGTAGTTGCCCAGTTTGACCCAGACAATTTGTTTGTAGTGAGGTTTCTTCCCTGCCCTGCAATCACTGCAGGACCACGCGCCCTCCGGCATCTCCATCTCCAGACACTCAGGGTGGAAGGAAGCTGGGCATGAATCGCAGCACAGCAACTTGCCTCCTACATTTGTATGGATGTACATATGAAGATGTGTGTGTGAGTGTGTGTGTGCATGCGTTGTGGGGAATGAGTATGCAAAGAGAGGAGGAGTGTATGATTAGGTGACGCACCTTAAAACATGGGCAAACTCTGAATCTCATTTGCAGACAAGCAAAAGTATAAATACTAATATAGCATCAAATTATGGTCTTAATCTTTTAGGGTAATAGGGTAATATGAAAATAGTGTCCTAGTAGGGTACTTTAAGAAAAACATCTGGTTTTATTCTGAAGTGAAAAACTAAGAGTTAGGAGCTTTTGATTGAGTGAAGGCTCCTGTGACAGCTATACTGCAGGAAGAGGAAACCCTTGCATGTGATTCTCAGGTCTGTTGCAAATTCTACTGCAGCAGTTACAGCATGTCTGACAATCAGATTCAGAGCACTGTACCAAGACCAGTCTATGGGAAATACATGCAGCAGCACAGGAATAAAATCAGCCAATGGGTTAACAGTGAATCAGGGTTATACTCAAACAACAAATCGCAGACATGCAGGTCCTGCCAGTAAAGCAAACATTTCCCACCACACATATCAAAACCTGCACAGACCAGCTTGCATGGAATAATTTTTACATAACACTTTACAATGTCCTAAATGCTTTTCTTTTACTTAAATGAAATGTTGCACTATGGGTACTAATTTCACAGATTTTGTCCTAATTGGGATTATATTCCATCCAAGGCAGGTCAAAGCTCAAGAAAATGAGGTGAGCCACATTTTTATTTATATTTCAGTGAGGAAAAAAAAATATAAACAAAACTTCGCAGTCAGCATAAAAGAGGTGAAACTGAACAAGGTCTTTCACATGAAAAACAAGCCCAGCGAGCTAAAGCAGAGAAGCACTGCACCTCCAGCAACAGTGAACTCACAAGTCACAGACACAACCTGAACGCATCCACGGCATCATAAAGTCGTTTAACTGCTGGGTGTTAAATGATCAATTTTAATTTACCAATTAAAACTTAAATGTTTGACTTTGTTTATAACAGATTTATTACAGAGATATGACTGATATTTATTCTCATAATGGGCCTTTTGCAAGAACTGAAACAATGATTTTTGAACCAAATCAAATAATAATAATCATAAGGATAAATAAAATCACATTTATAATTATTAAGTAATTAGTACACTAGAACAGTCCCCATCACAGTCTTAAATATTTACTGAGTAAGCTGTTTTTTTTGTAGGTTTAACAAAATCTGCTGCTGCACGCAACAGTACAAGATTACTGTAAATAATCACCACCACTTCCCATCTTGAGTCATCGACCACTTCCCTTCACGTCACCTTATTTTCCCCTGTAAATTGTGAGGTTGACATCTAGTGTCCGTCACATTCGACACCAACAGAGACAGATATTTTAGGACTACGTCTTGTCATGTGACTCAGGTCCTGTATTTCATTCGCACGACATCTGTGCATGTTCCACCTGCTAAAGACCATGGTAGCTGGAAGTTCCAATAACAGTGAACCTTGACTTTATGGCTTTTAATAAACACAGCTTAAATCACACATCACTGAAAGCCACAGTTTGAGAATTGTGGTCCTGTTATGCTACTACTGACGCTGCTAAATGTTAGTCTTTTTTAGTTGGATTTCTGACAACAGCTTTTCTTAATATCTTTAGCAAATGTTGCCAAGACATTAAGCAGGAGAAATTGCTTTACATAGCAATTTGGGGGCATCACTGGTCATGATAGTGCAGTGTTCATGTGACATTTATTAGGTAGAAACAAGCAACAAGCCTTTTCCACAGCAAACATTTTAACTTGTCAGAGAAGGAAGCACAGGGTAATTATAATAACATTAGTAATGGCTCTGTACGTGAAGTGCAGTAAGACACATAGACCCGTTCTTCAGTCCAATCCAACTATGACCTGCACCGTCCAGCCAGCCTCTAATTCACCAAATAAGATTTTTTATATTTCTTGTTCTATAACTGCAATCTTACCCATGCTATATCCTGTGCCCTCCTGCCTTTGGCCACACTATACGAGTAAATACCACCCCTACCTCCCACCATCAGGATGCTGGTGTTACCAAGTCCTGCACAACATCAGCATCCTGAAAGCTGAAATGAATCTGTTTACACCTGTGCTTTTCCTGCTGCAACATGTTGAAGTGTCTGTGGGGAAAAAAGTGAGTTTATAACAATCAGTGTGGTGAATCTGATTTCTCATATGCCCCCCAAAAGAACATTGGGATGAATAGAAAAATGTTCTTGCATAAGGCCCACCGTTAATGTGTTAGGGAACTTGGCTGAAGATACTTTGCGCCACTCTGCATTAAAATTAACTGCAAGTTCAACCAGTTAATTCATTTGCACCTCAAGGCTTTGAAATGAAAGACGCATACAAAAAGGAAACCAGAATGGGAGCAGGCATAACACAAACACGGACCAGCAGGACAAAGGAGAAAGAGAAAAACTGTTCAGTTACCTTTCCCAACATTCTTTTTGGTAGCTGACGAAGGAGAGGGAATCATAGGTAATTTCAACTCAGCACGATTTGACTCAGTCAGAAGGTAGTGGGACTTATAGGCATATGAACTTAATATGGTGTCAGTAAGGTCTTGCACTAACAGCCCTACACAAGACACACAGGAAGAGACGGGGGTGAGCCGCAGTCAAACTCGAAATTACCCAAAATTTACAAAAAAGAGAAAGAACAAACACACACAAACACACACACAGTCGCACACATGCACACATACAGTTATAATACTAGAAAGAAACGTGTAAAAGAAAGTTTGTCCGAACATAAAGTGGCCAAACAGTGCACTCAACTTATTAT
>OMLM01020790.1:118718-129399 GCA_900302695.1 Helostoma temminkii | reverse complement strand
CTGGGTGGTACGCTTCTTTGGGGCTTCTCCACACCGTAACTCTCCCGGATGTGGGAAAGACAGTGAAGGTGGACTCATCAGAGAACAATACATGTTTCACATTGTCCACAGCCCAAGATTTTCGCTGCTGGCACCATTGAAACCGACGTTTGGCATTGGCACGAGTGACCAAAGGTTTTGCTATAGCAGCCCGGCCATGTACATTGACCCTGTGGAGGTCAAGGTCAAGAAGCTTTATTGTCATTCCAACCACATATAGCTGACGCAGTACATAGTGAAATGAGACAACGTTTCTCCAGAACCATGGTGCTACATAGGACAGTGACAAGACAGAACATAGAGCTGAGGACTGCTAAGTTGTCCTAGCCACATAAAGTGCATCCTGTGCACCTAGTGCAAACAGTGCTAGAACAAAAAAAGTGCAGACAGACATTCGAAGACAGTGCAAAACAGAACACAAAACACAAAAAAACACAAAACAAGAGCTCCCGACGAACAGTTTTTGTGGGAACAGGAGAGTTGAGGTGCACATTTAATTCTGCAGTGAGTTGGGCAGCTGTGGTTTTATGTTTTTTGGATACAATCCGGGTTAGCACCCGGACATCCCCTCTTTAGACAGCTTCCTCTTGCGTCCACAGTTACTCCTGTTGGATGTGGTTCGTCCTTCTTGGTGGTACGCTGACATTACCCTGGATACCGTGGCTCTTGATACATCACAAAGACTTGCTGTCCTGGTCACAGATGTGCCTGCGAGACATGCACCAACAATTTGTCCTCTTTTGAACTCTGATATGTCACCCATAATGTTGTGTGCATTGCAATATTTTAAGCAAAACTGTGATATAACTCTACTAATTAAACCTTCACACTCTGCTCTTACTGGTGGAATGTGCAATCAATGAAGATTGGCCACCAGGCTGGTCAAATTTAGCCATGAAAAAACCTCCAACAGTAAATTGGCCAGTGTTTGAGTTAAATTGTCCAACCCTTGTATTTACCCAAGGGTTTCAGTTTGAAGAGGGTTCCTGTTTCTCCAAGCTGACACTGTTGTTTGCAGACTTAAATCATGCAAATGAAAAGTTTAACCAGGCATAACTATTCTATTTACCAATCTACTAAATTACAATTTATCTAAGTTAATTTTATTTTGGCCTGATTGAACAGTATTTATATTATTCAGGTTTTTAAGCAACCTCAAATATAAACCTTGTGCTAAATTACAAAATAAAGGTTGTCTGAAACATGAAATGAGAAGATTTTGCTTTAGCAAAAGGTGTGTACTGACTGCACACAACATCCGGTGAGAGGCTGCTGGCACAAATGTGATAATGAGTGTGAAGACACACCAAGACAGCAAAGGAGCAGTAAATTCATACTGCATACTGCAACTACTGAATAATATTGTCTTGTGTACTGTGCATGGGTGTGGACACAGTATGTATATATTTACCAAAATATAATGCAAAAGTCCTGTAATAATGGAAATAACATTTTAATCAATTAAACTGTCTTACAGTATAGTACAGTCATTTTAATACCCAATAATCATGTACTTGTTAGTATCACACAAATACTATGAAAATAGTATTTTTTTAAGTTCCAAAAGCACAATCCAAAATCCAAAGATTCAACAAACCATGCAATCTTCATATTTGTGAGTTGGAAAAGAGCAAATGTTTGTGCTGATTTCATAATAATAAAAGCAAACTCATATGATATATTGCATAATAATAGTTATGGTAAAGTTATACTACACAATAAGAAATGTATGAAGCTTTATATGCTAGAAAAGTGTAACAGTGTTCGTAGGTGCTTTCAAGGTGCAGTGTGTAAGACTTAGTGACATCTAGAGGTAAGGTGGTAGATTGCAATCATCTCAACCCAACATTAACCCAACATTAACATCAACCCAACCTCAACATTATTAGATTAGATTAGATTAGATTAGATTATCTAACACTTTATTGATTCCCAGATGATTTATTATCCCCAGATATTATAAATACTATATTCCATTTCTGTCCAACAAATGGACAAAGTAATAGGAACAGTTTCTGCTGAGGAATTGAAGAGTTTTGCATTTTCTTTTGAAGAAATCAAACAACAGAGTTGCATCACCTGTACAAACTCAGATGAACAAAAAGGAAATTCCTTCATTACCACATTTTAACGCATTTTAACACTTGTTAGTTGAATTTAAATGTCCTCCTCTGAGTGATGGGTTATCTTTGTTCCCCCAATTTCTATTTTGTTTGCCCCTGTATACCCACCACAAGGTCTTTTCTACACTGCAATCCCAGGTCACGATCTCAGCAGACTAATCCCAGATTAGCCTCACCGCAGGACGGGGGTTCAATCTCTTTTGATGTCCAGTCGGCTTCAAGTCGAGCCAAAAACCTGCACTGAACTACAGCCCACGCTTGTTGGTATCGCCAAGCGTGGCTCCACACTCACTTACTGAACATGACCTCAACCTCCGAACAAATTCACTGTGACCAATTTTGATTTAATAGAAGTGTAAGTGGATTTCCAGACTGAAGCCCCAGCACTCTTTTTCTAAAGAGTAAACTTTGGCCACTCTGTGGTATTTTCACTACATTATGGCCTCTAAAAGAAGGGAGTGGAGTGAAAGATTTTGGTAAATGTTCTCACTGGCTGCACATTAATGTAGATACCACTGTCTTAAACTCACATCTATATTAAATCAAAAGCTGGTAGATAAACTTTAAAGACATCATGTGTTAAAATGTCCAAGCAAGGCTTTATTTACCTGTCTGCTGGATTAAACAAGTCTAAAAAACATACTGAATAAAAATCAGTGCAATGGTGAGAACTCACACATGGTTGTGATATAAACACTCAATCCAGCTCAGTTGCATTGGGAAAAACCCATGTGGATCAATATATCAAACTGAGGCTCAGACAAAGGCTTCAGATCTAGGAAAACACAGTAGATGTGTTTTTATTCTCAACATTACTCATTTTTCTCAGTGCCAAAAGATCTGAGATTGAAACCAGCAAAGTTTTATAGCACCGTAACCTAAAAGTGACTTATTTAGGGTTTCATGCACATGGTAATGATATCCACAGACGGCTGAACAGACAAAGAAAGAAAGAGACACACACCAATACAGGCTGTTATCCATTTCTTTCCAACAGAGTTTGGAACACTATAATAGTAATAGTTTTAAAATTTTAAATCTTATCTTAATTAATTTTAGTTTTTTTATTTTTTAAGTTGTCATTTAATTTCTGTTCTTGTGTCTTTTCCGATTCGATTCAATTTCATTTGTTGTAGATTTTGCAATTACATCTGCAGCTTCTTCTCATTTTACTACATTACTGCAAAAACTCAACAAACTAACATTTAGAGTATTTATTTATAGCAAGGAAATGTTTCATTGTGATTACCAATAGCTCAAAGCTCATACAAATTCATAAAACACTGAATTTGGGCTTTTTCAATAATGTGAAAGCAGTGTAAATAAATGACAGAAGAGCTTTTTCCAAAACCAGATTTTCCATATAAAGTTGTATTTGGCATGACATCATGTTTGATCTGTCTTCAAGAGATTGTAATATATCTGACACTGAATTATGATCATAAAATCAACACTGACTTTGTGGTGCTGCGGGGAAGCTCAGGAGGACTGAGTGTTTGTCAGGCTCCACTCTGGTTCTCGTGGAGGGATGTAGTCCTTGCAAAGCTGCTTTGGTGTTGCCAGCAGTTCAATTTGAGGGCTTGCAGTGGCTTTCTTTGCTGCTCTCGAAACCTGGTTCAGAGAGAGAAATCATTGTCAGAAGTTCAGACATGCAGTATACAGTATCAGGAGTGAAGTGTGGATGAGGGGATTTAAAGGAAAAAATACGAGAAAAGCCAAAACTCCCGCAACTTAAAATCTGTTAATAATTTAGTCATTACAATATTTTTAGACCATACTTTTTTACATAATTAAATTTGTCAATAATAATAAAAATAGATAAGTACATGCAGTAATTTATGTGTGCTGTCAGGTCAGGGCAAATTTAACGCATTAAACAGTCACGTGAGATTCTTCTGTTACGATGAGGATGAAAGAAGTGTCAGCGCGTGTTCTTACAGTCCAGATTGATTCCTCTGGGCATCCAAGCTCGCAGCGGATGTTGCTCTCCTTCAGTTTAGGAAGTGAAAGCTGGACCAGTCTCTGAGACACTCGTGTCCTCCTGGAATCGAAGGGAACAATGGAGGCAACACTCTGTGGGACAAATACACAGTATGAAGGAAGTTTAGTTTTATTACATCTTCCAAATTATAACATTTCTTTAATTTATGATAAGAGAGCTGCTGCCTGTGTACTTTCTCTGTATGTGTAACTGTCTCACCTCTCTGTCACTCTGAAAGTCTGGATGCTGCAGTTTGGGCTTGGACAGCTGCAGCACTCGGGGTGTGATGACAGCAGTTTTCACTCTGGGATCAATGTGCCAGATCGGACAGTTACTGTCACACTGAGGTGTGTGAGGAGGCCTGTGGGACCATCAGAAAAGCCTTTAAGTTTGCTGTGTGGAATAGACATTTGAACATGTCTGATTCAGCTGTGGTTGAGTGATATTGTGAATGCAAGAAAATTATGAAGAAAATATTTTATTGTGAAACGATGCCTTTAGTCACAAAATGTCACAATTAAATGTCAAAACATGAGTTTTTCTCCACTGAACACATTCTACCGTTCAGCTACAGGTATAGTTTCTAGAAAATATATTATGGAAATAACTGTGGTAGACATTCTAAATGCAAAATCCCCTTACATATAATGGAGCTTTCAATCCTATTTAACAGAAGGCCAGTATAGGAATGCTGTGTGTTATAGACAAAAGCTCCAGGAATAGCTAAGTACAGTATGTGGATTTTGCCACGGATGGGACGTCCTGGTGGTTTAGAGGCTGGGAAGCAAAGAGAGACCTTTGCTACATGTCATACTGGTCATACCTTCACAATGTAATTGTGATAATTAATCTAAGGCAAACTGTCAAACTATTAACCACAGATATATAAAGACTTAACAGTTAATCTCCATGCTCCTTTGTTTGTAGCTATGTTCAGTGTGATTGTTCAGGGGAATTTAGATTTTCTAAGTTTGAGTTTAATCTTTCAAATATTGCAAATAATTTTATTTGTATTCACCAGATACTTCCTTTTATGGGAATATTTATTCATTTAACAAGTGACAAATCTCATTAATACTTTAAAATGATCATTTACCTTTAATGCATTAAAACTTATATAGGTTTTAAATGCTTTTTGCAATGCTCTCTACACTAAGTCTACTATTTGTCTTACAAATGCGAACATGACTTTTTTTGTGAGTTTTAGATTCTAAAACCCTGTATGAATGTCCCACTGTGTCCAACAACAATATGTTCTGTTGCTGCTGTGTTCAGGAATATAAAAAGACTTTCGTGGCTGTCTGTGGGTCCTGAACATGGACAATAAGCTCTATTGTCTCTGCTATGCACTCTCCCACAACCTGATTCTGAAATAACAGACATCCTCATGTTGGCTTCCTCATCCAGAGCACAGACGTTAGTGTTGGATATGAGCCTCAGCTTGGCCGTCTCATATTTAACTTTATATGTTTTATTCTGCGATTAAGCTCTAAACTTTGGTTCGTATGTGCACCCCCACAGGGAGAATAAAAGGCTTTTGAGTTTGGAGTTGAAAATCCGCCATGTGTCCACTGGAGAGCTGGACGTGGGAATGATGTTTAAAACAGGCACCTGAAAGAGTTTATCGTGGTGCGTCTGCACGTTTTGTACTTAGATGACTACTATGATAAGTTTGTAAACCATAGCTGTCAAAGATAGTAATCAAAATACAACAATAAAAATACTACTGTTGATTATCCGTGGTTCCTACTTGGCTGTAAGTTAGTTTACTCTTTTACACGTTTTGCTGTGTCAAAATTAATTTTAAAATAAAACCATCAATCTGCACAAAATAACTAATATCGACAAAAGGAAAACATGTTTTCCAGTTTATCAAGCTGAAAGGTTCAGGTCTTATGGACTATGGAACACATTTTTTTTCCAGAACTACACTGCATTCATCCTTTTTTTCACATCTGAAGAACTTCAGGTTTCCCTTCTCTGCAGAGGTCAAATGTGTGTCGAATCAGACACAGACTCATCAAGTCAAATAAGACCACAACTTGGACTGCTACAGCAAAAGTGTGAGAACTCTTTTAAATAAGATACTTTATTTTGTTATTTTACAGCTGCAACTACTGATCGATTGGTTGATTATTTGATTTATCATGTAGTTTACATGATCCAGACAGTTCTGAAAATAGTCATCTCACGTCTCTAAAGCCAAAGTGAGCTTAGAAGTTTTTGTGTAATACTATAAATACTTCACAACCACAGGTATTCAATTTATAATAATATAAACACAAAGAATATGCAAATAATTGTCTGGTATTTCTGTTTGATAACTGATCTGAATAAAAAATTTCATATCAAATGTGTTTATCAAGTTTTCCTACTCTAGACTAATTAATTGTTGTGGTGATGTTGATAGCGATCTTTTAAGATAAATAAGATAAATAACATAAAAATATATAAATACATTTTTAAAAAGGTTGTTAGCGGATTGTGGCTTATATGAAAAGTTTGAGATATTTACACTGTAAAAAAAACAACTTGTCACTGTCCTCTAGTGGACAATCAATGTAAACTCACTCCTCAAAATTAACTCAAATGCATGAATATGTTTGCCATTTTAAAAATCTAGTTTGCCGTAGTTGTTAGTTGACATCCATGTTGATAGATTGGCTCCATAACAACAATGATCGATTTTTATAAGGCCAAGCGATAACTAGAGATAACTAAGCGATGTATTTACTGAATTGGGTTGGCATGTTTTTAACATAATCATTTGTTCACGTTCTGTATTGAAAATTTGATGAAGTGTAACACATCTTGCTCACATATATACCTGCCGTTTCAAACAGCATGTCAGTGATTATTTATTTCTGTTGTTGTGTCATTATACACGTAAACAAGTTTTAATATTTTAACTGTTTTAGTATTTGTATTTGCAACTGACCCTTATTGGGCTGTAAAATCCATATGCAGTAACCTTAAAACACCAAAACATTCATTGGACTTGTGCTTGTTTAGTTCTGCTCAGTGTAACTTCACTTTCCTGGTTATGTCTGACATTTAATAGGGTTTTTACCCTGTTTCCTGGGAGCTGCCACTGGTGGTTTTGGGTGTTGACAAGCGGACAGTGTTTTCATACTGAGATGCTTTGGAGGCAGGACGCTGGGCTTTCCTGAAGAAGCTCACCTCCTCCTCCTTCCTGTAGGAAAATGGAAGCTATTACCACATCCATTATAATGTGTTGCATTGTGAGTCTGGACAAAAGAATATTCTGAGCCAGAAGGAAGACGGAGCAAGATGATGGGGATACAGAACAATGGATATATGATATAAGTGCTCAAGTGATGACGGAGGCTTGAGTGGAAAATCATCTGCACCAGCAAAAACATTTAAATTTCATTACACACTTAGTTAAGACTGTGGAATGACACAAGGTCAAATACTCCCTGCTGACAACGTCATTGTGACTCTTTGTTTTGCACTTAAAGCAAAAATGGAAAAGTAAATCCTTCCTGTCTGATTCAAATTGTAAATAGCGAGTCTGTTGATGATCTGTATTTTTCCTGTGGTCAACAAATCCCAGGAATAGACCAAACAACAGAGCATCACTATTGTACCAGTAGCATGTTTATTCTTTTCTATGTATAGTTTTTAGATAATGTAGGTTGTTTTGACTCAATCCCACATACATCACTGTGCAACCACACATACTGAGACACCGCAGATTAATCCACCACTGAACACAGTCCCCAACAAGTGCCACAGAGGCGCTGTAGTTATTTTTATTTTTATTTTCGAGCTTGGTGATGTATGTTTTTTTTACCTGGTGTTCAATTGCTCAAAGCTATTTCATGTTAAAACCAGAAGTGGGTAGAGCAGCCAGAATTTGTACTCAAGTAAGAGTAGCATTACTTCAAAATAATGTTACTTAAGTAAAGGTAAAAAGTATGGTGCAGTAAAATGACTCTTAGAAGTAAATTTTTTTCCAAAAGGTTACTCAAGTAAATGTAAATGTAAACTACCCACCTCTGGTTGAGCAAGAACAAAAATAGTTATTATAATTATTATATATATAATTATTATTATTATACATGTTGTAATATAAATATATTTAAATTATCATTATTATACAAGAATTATTACTCATACTAATCATACTATTATGATTTCATCTAATCAGTTGTCTATAAACATTCTATAAACAAGTAGTGAATGTGGGGGAGTGGGAATTCTCCAAAACCTTCTAATAGCTTGTGTTTTTAAACAAAACCCAAAGATAAAATGCAAAGATATTCAATTCAAGCAAAGAAATTTAATATTTGAGAAAGTCTGAATTTAAATTTGACAATAATTTTGTCTTTTTGTGCAATTAAAAAACTATTAGATAGGAAACTAACAAAAATGAACTATACATGGCAACTTCATACTCAACGGCATTTCTATTATCAGATATAACATGCCTCCAAATTCTAAATGTATTTTTTATTAAATCACTGCAAAAAGCCAGTTTCTATCTAATATCTCTATTCATGCTGTATGTAATCAGTTGCCTAAATAAGTGCACAGTGTGAACGCACTGCTTCTGACCCAGCCAGCAGGTGATCGCTGCCATATTCAATTACTGTAAATAAATGTTTATTTAATGACCTGTACTTCCTGTGTGGGCTGCTGATTGGATTATACCGTGTTGTTGTGCTTATGATGTGAGGGCTGAGGAAGACAAATGAGAAACAATGTCAAAATAAAAGCCTCAGGATCTGCAACTACTATTACATTGTCTCTTTTGCTAAATAAGCCTGACAGCTCTCAGGGGTGATCGGGATGCAACTGGCATGAGTCCTGAACATCACTTTACAGTTTCCTGAATCAATTCTGTGTGGAAGAGCATCAGAGAACTGTTGGAGCTATTACCCTTCAGCTTTGCAAACCTTTTCAAAAATATGCAATGCAGCAAATAAAAAGCTTGTGTACACTCCCCTCTCATGCCTTTTTGATAGTACCATCAATAATGTTCAAGATACAGTTACCTCTGGTGGTCCTCCCATGCTGAGAAGTCTCTTTTGTGCTTGGCTAAGTATTGGATTCTTGCACTTGGAATGGCTCCAAGTGCTGAAGCAGAGATGGGCCATATTGGCTCCTGGTTGCCCCAGCACAGCTTCTCACTGGCCAGAGAAAAGATGAAAGATTTCCAGTAAGTAGCTACAAAGATTAAAAATAGTACAGAAGTAGAATAAATATTTTATCAGTAAACATTTTCCATATAGGTGATTACAAAATGAAACACCTTGCCTTTACAAAAAAGTTGTACACTTGTAATTATTTTTAAAAGTATACTTAAGTATACTTCAAGTATAGTAAGTATACTTGCTAGTGTACTATTTTAATACTTCTTGGGACTAAATTGGCCCAATTTTTATTTGAGAAGTACATAAAAAGTATACTTCAAGTATACTTGCTCATTTTTAGTTTAAATGAAGTATACTAATAGTATACTCAAATGTACTTTTTTCATAAGGGTGAATCAAATATTACTTCTGTTCATTTTTACAGTGTTTTGCCCTTTTAACCAAAGTCAGAGAGTAAACATCTGCCTTTAATTCTAGAGAAATTACACTGAAGGAAGGAAACACTGACCACATACATTAGGCTGCTGGATGCCTGGAGTTACTTTTGCATTGAATCAATGAACAAACTTTCAAATGATGTATCAGCTGGAACAGAACTTACATTAAAACAATTGTAAAACCAAGGATATAACAAAGAAAGGTCATTGTGATAATTGTTTGTTTGATTTACCATGCATAAGAATGTCACAAAAATCTACTCACCACGGAGTGGTAGCCCAGATAACTTTTGAGGTTTTGTGTTGTGCCAGTTCCATGATTCTGCCAAAAATAACATAACATTAACAAAAAAATCAGCATTAAATGTGTATTTCAGGGACAGAGTGAATCAGCCACTCACGTTGCTGCTTTTCTACTTTCTTCCAAAAAATGGTCTTAAGCATCACGTCAGTTAAAGTAACATTTTAAACTCTAAACCTCAATTTGGCTGCTAATCAAAGACACGATTACTGCCAGACTTCATCTGTTAGTCATTTGCATGTTTTTTTATTTAGCTGCTCTGCTTGTAAATGAACATTTTAAATGTATTTTTACTTTTATGTTTCTTTATTCCATGATAACAGCTGTGTTTTTGTGGCAGGGGCTTTTTGAAATGAGTCCTGTCTCTGAATGCAGTGAGCCAGATCAGCCACTGATATATAGACTGAACATAAAGCCTGCACAAAGGCAAACGATAGGTCCAAAAAATATTGGGATATTGTATTGATTTATATGTGCAGCAGATTTAAAATGGATACAATATACAGTAACACACTTCTATACATACAGTAAAAGTACAGCAAAAATAAATATTCAAGCAAACAAGCTTATTCAGGTGAATATACAATAGGTACTTAAAAGTGGACATTAACAACCTCAGAAAAGGAAACTTCGATCTAAGTATCATAAATGTTACCTCACCTGTTCGATGGTCCGAATCT
>OMLM01020790.1:66460-118698 GCA_900302695.1 Helostoma temminkii | reverse complement strand
TGGTCTGAATCTGGACTGGACACCTGCAAGAGTTGACAACAAAAACCACGAGACTGGAAATATTAGACCACAAATATATGTAGACTATGCTGCACACATATAACAAACAATTTACCTTGTTGTCCAGGCATCATCTCAACCTGCAGTCGTATTGTAGACTGGACATGTCAGCTTCCTCTTGTTGATGGTGTCACGCTGATCTCCTGCTGTTGTTATGGAGCCTGGAGTCCTCAGCAACCAGATCCACACCTGAAGCACCTTGAAACTGGAGTCTGCATGGTTAACTCACACATCTTGCTGCCTCAAGACGTCCTGTGCAGGTTTTTAAATGGAATGTGATACATTGAGGTCAGCAGCAAGGGTGAAAGCTTTAGTAAGATCCGGTGTAACAGATTCCATATAGAAATATATTTTGATAGATGTTAGGAAGTTTTTTGCCAAACAAGCTGTTACTACTAGTTTTATTTCTCCAGTCTAGTAGTGTGGTGTCCTGATAGTGAAGACTGGCTATCCTGTATGCAGATGCTCAATCCTTAAAATTCTAATAAAAATCACAAACAACTGTTTTACTGTAAACAATTTATTCAAACTGTATATAAGGCCACGTCAAACAGAGAAGACATGTTTTGGTTCTGGAAAAAAGCTATGAAATGTGAGAAAACATGCCTTTTGTTTTTACATGCATTCCTCAAAAATGGTACATATTAACATTCTGCACACTTCGACAATGTAGTCTGATTTTATCCCACAGTTTTCCGACAGTGAATAAACAGATGTCACCAAATTGAAAAAAAAAGTAATAACACAAAATAAGTAGTAATTGATCACATTCCATATTTTAGAGTTGCTTCCTTAATAAGGAGATAACAATGAACCTAATGAACCTGTTAAGGCGACCACGGTGAAATGTTTTTGTTAATAAATTAAAAATGTATCTGACTCACAGATGAACATTTGAAATGAGTAACTATGGTGCTTAAAACCTTGCGAATTCTTCATAAGCTGCATAAATTTGTAATAAAACACAATCAGATTTTTATGCAAAGCTAGATAAAAATTAAAACCAGATAAAGGTAATTAAATAAATAAGACCAAAATTACACTTGTTAATAAAATAATTCAGTCTTAGTTATGTGCGGCAACAGAACCTTTAGGCTCCTACACATACTAACAGTACACTGTCCTGCCCCCCCTAGCAGGGTGTAGCGAGAAGTGTTTTTTCAGCTGTCAGGGAAAGTTTACTTAAACTTTTCTCAAAGATATAAACAGACATAAAAGACAGTTACAGGAAAGCAGCCTTCAAGCCACATTTTTATCTGTTCACGATACTTTACGCACACAGTTGTCACCATCTGCCCCAGCTTGCAGCTGGATTTTTAGCTAGGCTGTTGCTGAAAGGTGGTTCTGTTTCAGCTGGCCCAAGTTTGGCCCACAGGAAGACCTCCACAAGCTGGCCAATCAAAACAGTGTTGAATCAGAGGAAGGAAGCCTTAACACAGTAGATCAAACAAACCTAGGCCAGAGGAACTGTTGCATAAAATAAAATAAATATAATTCTTAATATAATTTTATATCATGGCCTCCCAGAATAAAATATAACATCACCACTTTAAAGAAGAAGAAATTTAATGTTTCAAAATGGCTGATTTAAAGTTCTGACCTTAATCCTACAGAAATACTGTAGAAGGAGGCAGTTTAGGCAAGAAGACCAACCAATATCGTTGAGTTGACGCTAATCTGTAAGGAAAAACTGGCTATCAAGCTGATGTGCAGTGGTCCTGATAAACAGCTGCCCAAATGTTTCATTTAAGTTTGTAGAACTAATCAGAAGAAAAACACCAGTTACTGAAGGCATGGATTTGCTGCCACTTCTGCCACGTTCTGTTTAAATAGGTTCCCTTTAGAAATGTTAGGACTTGAAATCTGATTGAATTTTAGCTCATATTTATGCAGAAAAAAAAAAAAAGATGAATGGTTCACAAACTCACAAGTATGTTAATATCAGGTTTAATTACAGAAGATGAGATTGTCAGGAGGAGTGTGTTTAATCCCAGTTCTCTTCAATGGAGGCAGAACTAAGCCCCACTGGTGTGTCACTGACATTTACTGGTGAAATAAAGTAGAATGATATTTTAAGGTTTGGTAATTAGCTTTAACAATATAAATAACATTCAATTTCTAAATGCTGGTGTCTCTGAATGCTAAAAAACAAAACGAAACCAAACAAAAAATACCCAGAAATGATGTCAGGTATCATTGTTGACCCACACAGGTTTTGTGTAATGTTTTTAAATTCCGGGAAAAACAAAAACTGGTATTTCATTTAATGTATCATATATGACAGACATGAAACATTTTGATATAGTCCAAATACTTTTACGTTTTTTCTCTGAAAGGTCACAAGCTGAAAAGCTGCACACAGCAGGCACACAGATGGTCTACAGTCTGAAGTGAATCCACTGTGGTTTTGTACCATTTGACAATCTACATTAAAACCTGACATCAGCACTTGTTTGCAGAGTTGCCTGTGTAGCATCATCTACATTACAAAAACATCGACATTGTAACATTCATGGCTCTTTTCAACACATGGGACAAGAACTTGAGATGCACCGAGATGTGGTTATTTAGTATTTTCACTGACAATCATACCAGAAGAAGTTTAAATTTTCTCACAAATAAATAAAAGTGGTCTCAGCCAACCTGCTGCAGTGAAAAAGTGAAAAGAACTGATGAAATTCTGTCAAAAAAAATGAAGCTGACACCAGACTGTTTTATCTGCCTTCGCAAACCATCTGGAAGATCAGATCCTGAGCATCCTGAACCCCTGAGCTCATCTCTGCCTCGCCCTTCTTCACATGGGTACCGATGAGGAACAACTTGCGTTCTCCGACCTCGGACAGGGACAGAGCGTCGTGGAGGTCAGTGATGCTGCAGGAGCCTGGAAGATCCTGAAAACACGAGGAAAACATTACCACAGCAGTCTATCCGGACAGTCGCTCTGCTGTTGAACATTTCCGTAACGGGACAGTTTGACAGTTTGTCTGAACATTTTCTACAAAATAGCATGCAATTTATAATCTGCTTTTATTTAAAAGTGTTTTCTACTGTGCTGAATGTAACTGAAAATAGGAACAACAATGTGCTCAAGTGTAAAAATTTCTCTCATAGCTGTGACATGTGCTGCTCCTGTACCACAAGGCTGCTGCTACTGCTTGTTCTTCTGTAATACTTAAGTGAATTCATGAGTTTGATGGGTATTTGTCACTAGAACACGACAACATAAGAACACGAGCAACACATTAATCAATAATGAAGATACTTGCCAGTTGCCTGCCTGTCTTGATGCAACAGAAGCTGTATTAAATGCTTCTAATTATAACCTGTGCTAAGCTCTTTAAGGACAAGAGGCTGGCATGTTTTTGGGTGGCAGACGGCAACAGTCTCGACTGTTCTTCTGTCCTTCTCACCTGTTTGTTGGCCAGTACCATTAGTGGCAGAAGGGGATCAGAGGCCAACAGGTCGTGTAAATGGTTTTTAGCAACTGGGAAGAGCTGTGGGTTGGAGGAGTCGACCACAAACACCAGCAGCAGAGCCTTTGACATGTACCTCTGCCAATATGGTCGCAGCTCCTCTTTTCCTCCAACTGAAAGACGGACAGACGACTGTGACACAATTCACTGCATAAAATCACGACCAACTTCACTTGTCACCTGATGATTACTGTACATGGAAGCTATTAAGAGTTCAGAATTACTTTCTAGGAACTCAATATGCAGGTCCTCTCTGCTGATGGAGACGGCATTAAAGCCTTGCGTCGGCTGCGTGTCCTGGCCCGAGCCACTGGTGGCAAGACAGTGTAGCAGACTGGTTTTACCGGCTCCATCTAGTCCCAGAACCAGCACTTGTGTCCCCCCTGACTTCACAGACCTGGACTGCAGCACACACAGATAATTTTAACGCTGTGTATTATAAACAGAAAAATTATCAATAATATTTATCATTTTCATAACAGGGCTTAAAAAATTAAGCTTTTTACTGGTATTAAAGGTTCTACAAATGCAAAGTCTTTGTCCTCTCTAACAAATCTCCTATGAAGCAAAGCAGAAATTATAAGGCAAAGTCACAATTTTCACTTACAAAGTCAGAAATATAAAAGTCAAATTATGAGATTAAAAAGTTACCATTTCGATTTTTGAAGTCAAAAGTTTGACTTTCTCTCGATTTCAACATAGAAATTTAGATTTGACGCTCTTCCTCTCTTAATAAGTAAAATATAATAAAAATTTAAGGGATTATTATTATTATTTTCCATCACTTTCACGATGTGAATCTGACCAATCAGTGAAGTCATATACCCTTAAATTAAGCTTCATTAATCTCTTGGTCTGATGATGTAGCCTTAAAATCCAGTATGAGTCAGGCTCTGAGCAGATTATGGCTTTAATCAGAAAATATTCTGAATATTGGACCAATCTGCCTTTATGATTCATTATGGCTGTATATTATTCTACTGGATTATTATCGTGTAAGATGTGCAAACTTTCAGCATCAGCTTTAAAATCTAGTTTTGGTCAGATTATTTCCATTTTTACAATGTAACCCATCAACACTTAACTGGCAAAGTATCTTTTTCATACCATCTTGTTTGTACCTCATTTAAAAGTAAAGTAATGCTAAAAGACACCAAGTAAAGACAGCTACAGTGCAAGTTTTATGTTCTTAAGATGACATTCAAGAGTAAATCTCATTTCTCCATTAACAAACTCTACCTAACACAAGTGTGTTAGTTACATTTTACCTCGGATACTTTTTGAGCTTTAGCAGCGACCGCAACACTTGGTTCAGCTTCAGTTTCCTGTCTCCTCTCCTCCTCCTCCTCCTCCTCCTTTACTTCTCCTTCCCCTCCGGCACTTCTACCGTCTTCTCCCGGCCTGGGTTCGGGCTTCTTCTCCCCGGAGGAGGACGCGTAGTTCCAGATAAGATAAGCGACTCCACCCGCTACGGCGACGGAGGCGCCGAGGACACCTGCTTCTCTTATACCGAACATGGTGCACAAACTACCGGGTTTACTGCCCTCTTTTCGCGCGTTTTACCACCATTATAGTCTTGTTTTTAAAGCTTCGGACTGTTGCGCACGTCCTCCTGTCCTCAACAAGTGGATTAACAGACAGGAAGCCCCGGAGGAACTTCTAAAAACGATATTTCCGGGCTGAAGTGTGCTGCTCTTTGTTATTGCAGTGTTTCAGTACTACCGTCTCAGGGCGCTATTGTTCCTAAAATATTTTGGTCATGCTGCCACTTAGCTTTTGTACTTTTATCTTTTGGAATACTGCAGTATTTCATCAGCCTTTTATAGCAAGTTAACCTCCTTTATCACAGTTTTGCAGACAGATTTAGACTCTACCAATAGATGGGTGTGACTGAACATTCCCCAAGATAAATGCAAACACAGCTTCAACTCAAGTGATAAATGGAAATCAGAAAATGAGTACTCATCTTCACAAACAGTCTGAGAAATGAAAGTGGAGATTCAGGAGTCATGGTTTGGCAGGATGAAGCCATGCTGGTCATTTCAACAAGGTTAGAGTTCTGTAACAGTCCAATACAAAATGTCGCCCTGGTTCATGATACTATTACATGAGGCAGGAGTATTTTTTTAATCAGATTTGTTTTTGGGGTCTTCCCAGAAAATTACCCAACAAAGACCAAGAAAACATAGTTCTTAGGTCTCCACGTGCTGCCAGCATGCCATGCTACTGAGGTGAGAAGGGCCAACGTTTGATTACGGTGTACCACAAAAATAGAACAACACAAAATCAAATACGTCCTATCAGGCCAGGTGTGAACAAAACTGCAAGAATAAATCACAAAAAAAATAAATAAATAAAGACATGGGGCAACTCATTAGCAGACCAAGAGTTTTATTTCTAAGTTAAAGGATTCCACATAAACGCAACTAATTCAGTAACTGAACATGTGAGTGCTGTAATGAGTGAACATGAACTCAAAATTGTTTATCAGAACTAGGCTGAAAGGACACATCTGCTGAAGCTACTTCTATCCCATCCATGGCTTTTAGGATGCTACATGGTTGGTCCTCTTCGTCGTCAACCTCTCCTGCTGCTCGGGAACACTCAGAAGCCAGGTCTGGAGCTTTGTGTCCTCCTTCGTCACACCGAGACTTTTCCACGTCCGGGCCCTCAGTGATGGAGGCCTCTTTTTCTGAGTAGTCCCCTGCACCTGCTCAGGCCCTGAGCTGGAGGAGTCCACCGTCTCTGCCTGGCGGTGCCTTCGAAACTTGGGCGCCTCTTGGAAGTTGTTGTAGCTCTTATTCTTGATTGAAGACAGAAGCTTGGCTCTCTTGCTGCTGGAGTCTTCTTCAGCTGGTTTCTCCTCATCTCCAGAGTTTTCTTCTCCGTTATCCTGTGAGAACATCTTCTGCTGCCAGGTGATGAACTCCGACATGGTGTTTTTGAGGTGGAAAACAAACTCTGGGTGAGTCATGGTGACCTGGCAGTCAGCTTCCACAGCGGCCTTCTTCAGTTTCTCATAGTGGGTCTGAATTTGGGTCATCTCCTCCAGGATGTCTGCAGAGATGAGGTCATGGACTGCCGTGGTCCTCCCCAGAAACTCTGCACACACAGGCTCCTTCTTTGGTTTCCTCTGCTTTTGGAAAGTAAGAAAATGTGGCATGGAGGTGTAGTGCATGGCTTTGGTCGCAACAAGCTTCTGATAGATATAAACCACATCATAATGATCAGCGTCCACAGAGTGTTTTACAAACTTCTGGATGTGAGCCCAGTCCTTCAGAGCAAGTCTGATCTTCACCTTCGGTACAGCAAGTTGTGTGTGAAAAAAAGCAAACATCAGATACAGGCCTCCAACTCGAATCTGGTAACTGTATGGAGGTAGGAAGTACTTCGTGGCCGTGGCTAATGCTACTCTGCAGAATCTCTTCATTTCACTAACATTGGATATACCTAAGAAGACATCTGAGAAGCTCATCTCCCTCCAAATGGCTGAAAACACCTCGTATCTCACTGAATCAGTGTGCTGGAAACGAGCCAGGAGCTCCTCCACATCCTCAGTCAGAGGACCGAAGAAGAAATCAGAGTAAATGGGAGGCACACGAGGCATCTTGTCCACAGAACACAACTAAGTGTCAAAACCCTCAGAAGTTGACTCTTTGTAAAGCCTAAAGAATCAAGGCAGGTGAAGCTCGTTACTAACCAATCACATGAGCCCTGCATGTCCAAGTAGGTGCGGTTAGTTATAGTAATTACCCAATCAAACTCATCAAAACTTTGTAATTTTGGCTACTACAACTTTACGTGGAAGCCATGTTAGAAAAACATGCATGTGATTAATAATCTATCAATACAAAACTGAGACAAAAACATGGCTATAAAAACTGTGACGCTAGTGTGGTAATATTGCTTTAAAACAATTATTATTACTTTAATGAATAGTAAATGGACTATAAGTCTTGTGCTGTATATGGCTTGTATATACAGTTACACTTTTACTAAGAAGCAGAAGTACTGCATTGAAGAAATATTCTTTTACATATAAAGATTCATTCCAAATTTTAAGTACAAAAGTATTAGCTCAATAGTACCTAAAGAAAAGATACTGTACAAACTGTTTGTGGAGTGTGGCTCATTTCATATCAGTATTACTGGATTACAATTTTTGACAGTGTTTCAGTTTAATGTTGCAGCTGGTCATAATTGGGATTATTTTAATTGCAAGTACTTACTGCAGGGTAGTTTGTAAATTTCACATAAGGCATCAGCAAAGTCTTTTTATAATACAACTGGGAAACGTAGCTTGTAATTGTAAATACAGATAATGAAGTGTTTTCCTCATATGTAGTTAAGTATGCAGTAAACCTAAAAACTGAGATAGAAATGAAATATCATGAGGCAAATCTGTGTATAAGTAAATACACTTTCTTTCCAACACTGGATATTAGCATGCACTTCACTTTTTCCGATTTAAAAACATAATTCCTTTTATTATTCTGAGACCTAATCCAACCATAATACCCTCAAACAAGTTGGTTTTACCATTTACAAATTCATAAAACTCACTTCATGTCACTGAAAACTCCACTGGCACAAAATGATTAAGAGCAGGTTTTGGGTTGACAAGTAACACAGGTATCCAGTGTCGCTGTTGTCAAGAGTTTTATTAGACTTAACAAAATGGGGGGCCTGTTTGACCAAAATAGTCTCTCTCCTCATTTCCCAAAAGATGCATCAGACATCAAGTGAAATCTTAAAATTCAGTTTCACTGGAATTTAGATTAACACAGGGACTCAAAACACTGCATCCATCAGCACCCGCTGGTTGATGGTGAGTTTACTGAAATAAATGGGCAATTACAGGAAACATGACACAAACAGCCAGTAAGACATTTGTGTACTTAATATTAAGGAATCAACTCAACCAAAATTTTTCTTCAAGTTGCACTGCAAAACAGGCAGTTTTCTAAAATGTCCAAGCGGTCCTTAAACTGACCATTATACACTTAAGAGCATAATGCTGATGACAATTTCATATAATAATAATATTAAAAATGCTCAACAAATTAACTTATTGTCTGCAGTATACTTACACTTGCAACGTGACGCTTTAAAGTGAGAAAGGCATGATTTTGATATAAAAATATGCAAAATGTATCTTTAAATATACATTTTGGTAAAAACAATAGGAGAAAACATCCCTAAACAAGTAATAACACAATAAAACATATTTCCTGTTAGTGGATCTTTAATTGGAAGAACAATTTAAAGTTCCTGCCTTCTAAAGTTTTCTTTTGCCAATTTTACTTTTACAGCACAAAGGTTGCATTCTACAATGAAAATACACTGAAACACTGGAGGAAATATCTGCTTTTGCAGAGCAACAATGAAAGTTAATTTTAGTGGAAATGTCCTTAAATATCCTCTGTTCTGTCCATTTTAAAAACAAGACAAATTGATAGCGTAGATGACCAAAAGAGATCGTTGGGCTCTGCATATGTAAATGATGAAATTAACAAAAACAAAATTAACCTTGAAACATAAAAGGGAAAAGTTGATGATGATTTCTTGGCGATTTCTCAGCCACAGATGTCAGCACATCATTCCATGGCCCCTCTGCCTGATGCGTTGCTCCCCCCTGACTACCATCCTCCTTTGCCGCCCTTTTTCTTCTTTTGTGGTGCCTTCTTGCGAGTGGGCCCCGAGGCCGCAGGTTTCTGTTGTCGTGGTGGTACCACATTGCTGGCGGGGGCTGAGGAAGAGCCAGATGCAGACCCTGGTCTGGGGGAAGTAGGGGGACTACTGGCTGTCTTACTGGCATCCCTGCATTAGAGAAAAATGCAGTCAAAATCCCGTACTGACCCAAACGGTGTTTGGATTTAGTTTCCCTTAAAATGGTTTATGAAGGCATTTACCATACACAAGACATTTTTACTGTAGAAATTAGAGAAGAGAAGAATCCCTTGTAGTCCCACAGTGGGGAAATTTACATTTTGGACAGGCTGCCCCTTTGAGGCGCCAAGGGTCAGGGGTTTCAGTGTCTTGTCCAAGGACACCTCAGCATATACCAGGGAGGACTGGGAATTGAACCTGCCAACCCTGTGATTGAAAGACAACTGCCCTACCAATTGAGCTACATGCCGCCCCACTGGGCACTGAAGCTGCGTATTGGCAAGAATCAGGCAGTATGATATGTAGAAAGTGACATACTGCTTACGCAACAATGACATCTAGTGGCCTGGGGTTTCAACCACACAAAAGGAACCACTGACTGCCATCAATCTCTACATGTAAATTATTGATCAATAGTGTTTGAGAATTGACGCAGCATCAAAAAACACAATGTCGCAAAACTAAAGTGTACTGATATTTTCTTACACCTCTACTTATTAGGAAGCTAAAATCACCAATAACATGTAATGTCATGGAGGAAAAAATAAACAAAGGTCAGAATACAGGTTAGGAAAAGGTGGGCATGATGTTTATCAATCTCTTTACCTGCAGTATTTGTATGTTTAGTATGCCAAAAATGCAATTTCCTTAATTCATTTTGTTGAAAGTCTTGTCTAGCAAAGCCATGATGCCACATTCTGAGAGCTTGTATTTAATTCAGACAGTTATAGAAGATGGAATACCGCTTAGAGTGAGACTGTGAATAACACAAACTATTTCTTCTGCACGGCAGCTGGAAAACTCCAATGTGGATTTATTGGCAGGGTATCAAAAAGGAGCTTTTCCTCCACTAGTGGAGATTATTACAAGGTTCTAATAACAGTAAATGGCACTCAGACAGCTCTACTAGCAGGTGATACGCATATGCATGTAATTGTTGAGTTTACTCACAGCTCTGCAGAAGCGCCTGCTGTTGCTCCCTGCGTGCCTTTTCCTATTTGTTCCTTCTTCTTTCCCTTCTTCTTGCCTCTGTAGTAAGAACGTTCTCTCATGGGCAGCCACCTCTCAAGATCAGGTGTTGCTTTGGGGTCGTAGTTTTTGGGTAATTTGCCTTAAAAAATAATGAAAAAAGGTAAAGTGACATAACCTATTTTATGGTGTACATGGTTATATTGGTAGTAAGCCCACAAATTGCACCAGACTTATAGCTGAAGCATAGACATACCTTTCTTTTTCTTCCTCTTCTTTTTGATCTCGCCTTTACTGTAAAGAAAATGCAGATATATAAGTATAAAAACATGGCTGTCCAAGCTCAACATTCCCACTCTGCCCTGCCTGTGTAACTTCAGCAAGAAACTTCGGACAGAAAGTCAGAAAATGCTGTGAACATCAAAAATATGATGCAAGTAGGTCGAGGCGTTACCCTTGTTCTTTGGGAAGATTTTCTCCTACGACTTTAGCAGCTTTTTTCCTGACATATGTGGCTCCGTGGGAGTTCTCCAGTTCGTCTACGTCCACTTTGAAGGACATTGTGTCTGCAGAGGGTAGGTGCTTGCTGAGGCTGGAGAAGAATGCTAAGGATATCGTTTATAGCATACATGAAATACAATACATGTATGTTGATCAGCCTTCATCTGCATGATATTCAGCCTGTTCTCTGCAACTGTTGGATGTTTTTAATAATTAACATTCATCGTCATTATCAAAAAATCTGCCAATGATGGTCAAACTATCACTTAAGCTTCAGAATGTCAAATATAGTAAAAAAATAAAAATTAAAACAAAAAAAAAAACAAAAAAGAGAGGTAGCATGCTCTCACATTTAAAAAGCTAAAAATCTGAGAATGTCAGGAATTATTTGCTTTAAAAATATGAAATAAGTAGTGAGTACAAAAGCAGTAGTAGTAGTATTTTCTATTTATCAACTAACTGATTAATCAATAAACATGTCTTCCATTTCAGTAGATAAAAGGATACGATTTGGCTTTATCTGTGTCCACCAGAGAATATGCAGAGATGAGTTGTGCCAGTGTGTGGATGTCCTTGGTGTTTTGCCTGTTTCAAAAAAATTAAGAAAATGAAGCTTCATTGTTGTTAAAGAATAAAATGCTGCTGCAGTAGATCCTGACGCCTCCTGACAGACTAATATGAAAACTGGATAGATTGCGCATTGGCTTTGTACATTCTGTCAATTTATAAATGCTCTGTCAGCACGTTGTAATGATGTTATCAAGCTGTTTAAGAACGTGATAAATTTCTGAGCTACTTGACATCAAGCTGGCAGGATGACTGAATAAAGAGTAGAATCAGCAGCTGTGAGATACAAGGAGCACATAACACACAAACTGGAAGAGTGTTTTGCAGAACTGTAACTCACTTCCACAGCTGCTCCAGATCACTAATGGCTTCTTTTTTCCGTCCATACTTCAGTTTGAAATTGGCAGCTTCTCGCACAAGAGCCAAGTGTACAGCAGATCCGGGCTGTGGAGATTAAGCAACAAGCTAATTACATACTGGAAACATATTCAGGTTATCAGAAACCCCCTGCTGAGGTACTTCTGCACTGCATTTCCCTGCAACAGCCTGCCAATCAAATAAAGTGTGTTCAGGTGGCTGTCATGGCTTATTTTAGCTACTAAGTTGGTTTTCCATTAATTAAAAAACACACATAAACATAATAAAATACATCGTTCTTTGTTTCTGCAGAGTTAAATTTATCATTACACTCATTATCAATCCTTTAGAGCAGTATTTATCATATGATTCATGACATAACTCATGTGGCCTTATGTAAAAAATTAATGGATAAATTAACAAATTAAAAATTATTAATTCTTTAAATGTTTGATAAACAAAATATTTAGGGATTTTTATAAATTTCAATGCAAGACCGATTCATTTTTTGAGAAAAAGTTAAGGCTTTGTGAGCCTTGCAGATACCTCGAACACTTCCTAAAATTCAAGAGTTTAAGAAAATGGTAAAAGCTTTCATCATTTGATGCAGGAACAATTACTACTCTATGACATCAGACAAGGAGCAGATATTGTATGGGGAAAAAATGCTATAAAGCTGCTATAAATTAAAAAACACCAAAAAAAAAACCCAAACAAAAACAAACCTGTTCAGACTGGTGGTGCTCAATAGCTTGCTTGAAAACATCGATAGCGCTGTCAATGTCTTCTTCATGGGAGTACATTGTTACCAGAGCTGAAACCTGAGGAGTCAAAGGCACAGTTTAAGCGGATGGTGTGAGAAATAACTAAAGCTAAATCTGATTGTCGTTACTGTTTTAATTTCAGACTCACCATCCCTGGTTTGTGCTTAAACTCTTCAATGGACCTCAGGACATCACAAGCTTTCGTTACATGACCTAAGAACCAAATACAAGCTCTTTATTTAATGTACCAAAACAGTATTATGAAAATGTATCCATAAAAAAAGCTCATAATATAACTTGCACTGTCAAAACTATTGCTAGAAACTGAAGCTGCTGAAAACTCAGCATTGACGCATAAAGACAGTTTGAAAATAACATTCTCACATTAGAAGTTGGATTTTCATCTTGTATGAATATTTAGACACTAGATTTAAAATATTCAGTTAAACAATAACACGGTTTCATTTAACAAAAACATTACATGTTTATTATAAGATGTAAAGGGAAACATTTCCACTTGACATCCGGTGTAAAAAGAGTCATTGTAAGAGAACAGAGCCTGTTTAAACCCATCAAAACCATGATCCATGTAAGGTCTAAACACAGTACCTTGTACTAAATAGAGTTGTGCCATTGTCAGTTTAATGCCAGATGCACTTTCTGGGTGCTGATCTGAGAATTGCTGGAAAACAAAATGAACAGTCATTATAATGTTCAAAGAAAATAGTAATTATGGAATGCATACAAGTTATTTACAGAATCCTGCTTAACAGACCAAGCTTGTAAATTATTGCCTCTATGGAAGCTGTAAAGTTGTGAAAAGTTGTGAATAATGTGAGTCATGCTGAAAACAAGCAGTAGTGCTGGTGATTTCTACCTGCAGCAGCTCTATGGCCTTACTGTGCTGTTTCTCCCTGCACAGCTGAGCAACCTGAATGAGGACAGGCCGCGGGTGACCTGGGTTCTGAGACTGAAGACTGGATAACAGTTTTCTGCACTGGTCAGCCTGTTAACAGCAAACAGTAACATATAAGTAGTTGTGGTCAGAGATGAAATCTGAGATTCTGGATAGCAAACGATTACTGCGCCTACTTCAGTACTTCTTTATGCTACAGTCATTACCTGGTTAGTGTACATAGACAGGAGGGCTTTGTTGAAGTCAATGGCCTGCAGCTGCTTCTTTGCCAGCTTGTGTTCAACACCTTCAGCATTTGTCAGTTTCACCTTTTTCTTTGAGTCAAACACATTTTGGTCCTGGGGGAACAGGCACAGCATAAACAAAACTACTTTTGCCTCCAGTTGGATTAAACTTTAACGCACGTGCAGGCACTTGGCAGACATTAAAATATTTGAGATTTATTGTTAAGTAGTAAAACTGGCAAGCATGTCATCCACCTACTTTGTTTATTGTGATGATATTGTTGGCAGTCACAGCAAGCAGCCCCACATCAGACGGCCTGCAATTAAATTAAACAATCTGTTTAAAATTAAAATGACTGATAAATACTCCGCAATACAGTAAATGTCCTGAGGACACCTTTTAAATTGTCACCTGCTGTGTTCAAAACAGACTCAGACAAACGTGTTGACAACAAGACAACTTTGTATGACAAGTTTTTGTTACATGACCTCAGAACCAAAGACAAGCTCTTTATTTAATGTAACAAAACAGTATTATGAAAATGTATCCATAAAAAAAGCTCATAATATAACTAAAGCTTGCTGCTGAAAACTCATCAAGGACAGTTTGAAAATAACATTCTCCCATTAGAAGTTGGATTTTCACCTTGTGCGAATATTTAGACACTAGATTTAAACTGTTCAGTAAAACAATAACACGGTTTCATTTAACAAAAACATTACATGTTTATTATAAGATGTAAAGGGAAACATTTCCACTTGACATCCGGTGTAAAAAGAGTCATTGTAAGAGAACAGAGCCTGTTTAAACCCATCAAAACCACGATCCATGTAAGGATTTGGGACTAAACCCCACATCATAAACCCTCTTGACTTACTTGAGCTTGATGACTTGGTTGTAGAGCTGCAGAGCTTCATCTGTCCGACCCTGCAACTGCATGACATACGCCATCTGAGAATGGATAACAGCTAGCTCCGACTCGATGTCCTCTTCAGTCACATCCTGCATGGGAATAAACATAAACAGTGGTATTGGTGATCGTCAGGGGAAAAATACACAAAATCTAAGACTACATGGTCAATCTACATTACTCTTCATCAAAGAATAATCCATTAGGATAATTTATACATTTTTTCCCATAAGATTTTGCAAGATCAACAAACAAAATGTGTTACTGTATCTTGCAGTGTTCTATAGATAAAAAGTGTTACGTATGAAACAGTCGAAGAAACGTTAACACTTACAGAATCATCTGCCAAAGAAACTCTGCAAAGCTCTGAAAAAGCAAAAACAACCAGGTCACATCAAACTAAGAATGCATACAATTGCAATTTCTACAGATGGCAGAATGTAAACAGACTGACCCTCTGCTTGTTGTAGTTTATTGTAGGCCTCTGTAAGCTGTCCTTGTCCAATCAGAGTGCAGGCAGCATTGTAACACAGCTCATATGTTGAGTCCGGAAGACCGAGATCTTCCTAAAGAATAAAAGTAAATCATCATTAAAATCACAAGTAAAAAATGGCAGGTAAACAGACATTTGTCTGGTGTTTGGACAAAACAGCAATTTTTAACAAATCAAAATCCAGCCAGATGCCAGTTTGCATTGTGACTACACCACTTACCTCTTTATTTTAAGAAACATTTAAGACATTTAACACAAAAGCTGATTTAAAATAGCACTGATTCAAAGACTCAAACACGGATCAGACAGACAACAGAGTAAAGGATATAAACAGATGACACAAAACCATAAATCCAATCCAACATTTTCTAGATGAGCACTCACCAAAGGTGTGTTCTCCCATTGACTCGTAGCAGCCACTACAGCAGCGAGGTTGGTCTTCCTCTCTTCCTCATACTCATCCTGGGAGTTCCTGATCAGATCTGTGTAAACTGACTTGCACTCACTGTAGCGTTCCAGTCTGTACAACTGGAAAATGACAAGAAAAAGACAAAGCCAGTCAGCAAAGGCCTTTACTTTGTCAAGTTAAGGGGAATTAGCCCCACGTTAGCCAGGGGAATCGTGAAAAACATGGTGATGTACTACAGAAATTATATGTGAGCGATATGAGAACATATACACCTGGTACAATCTAATAATGTCATAAAATTATTGCATCATGTAGTGAGGTGTCTCCAATTACACCTACACTTAATGAAACAACAAACGAAAATAACTTACAGATTTAGGGCCAATCCTATTAATCAATTTTACCCCTTCCCCTACCTGTAAACCTTGCCCATTGAAACAGAGGGGTAAAAGGCAAGGCTGACAGTATTGCCTTTAGAAATCTCTAACTATACTGTTATACGTCATCATATGGTGTCACGTAAAACGTGATTGTTGTTTACATCTTCCAAGATGCCGTGATGAGTGGGAAAAAAGTTAAGGAAATTCGCTGCATCTGGTATTCAGTTAATTTTCAGGTGTGATATGCTGTCAAGTCTCGGAGTATGAGACATGAAAACATACGGGGCTGTCGGGCAAATCGGCAGTGATGATGGGACGGCATGTAGAGCAGTCGTCTGGCAGTCCTACATTTGAGGGGTCGATGTACAAGACACCGAAACCCTGCTGCTGTCACTGGTATGTTGCTTTGGATAAAAGCTTCTGCTAAATAACTAATGCTGGAAAGTTAACGCTAGCAAACTTTGTTTTAAGTTTTCATTGAAGAATATGACTTCTACTTTATGACGTAAATGTATGGGCCCAAGATTGAAGTAACATAAAACAATTAAACAACAATTAAATCCTTATTAATTACAAAAATATTTATATTTGCTTGTGTGTGCAGTCATACTCTCCATGTAGTTGTATGCTGGGAAATCTTCATACCCGTCAGTTTGAAGTGTGGTCCTGTAACATCGTTTCAAGGGCTATATAGCCCTCTGCCTTAGCCCTACCCCTCCATCCAAAAGAGAATCGGGACACCCCTACCCCTCACGTGAACGAGCTAAACGGAGGGGTAAAGCTTAGGGGTAGAAATGGGATTGGCCTAAAAACAGTATGGAGTCTCTGACTTTGATTACACTTATATTTAGACATCAGTTGCATGTTGAAACACTACGACACCGTGATCTCAGCCTTAAAATGGTGCTTTGAGTTTTACAAACCAACAGATATCGTGTACTTATTTGATTGATTGGATGCACCAAAGGGTTCGTCTGATTTACAAACAAATGCTCTTACTAGCAAAAATAAGAAAATCAGGACCCACCCATCACAAGCATTGCTTATAATGTGTAGATTGATGATTGATGGCTGTGATGATGCATCAGACACAAATACTTGGGTATTTTTCAAGCTTTTATACACAACCTTTACACTCATCTTCCATCCTTTCAGTCTTCATAGATGAAGCCCTCTTAACTGTATCCAGCTATATTATGAAGGAATGACAGGTGAAACAGCCTTACCACTTGACCGTAGAGCTCTTTGAGCTTATCCGTCTGCTCAGGAGCACCTTCAATGGTCTTCAGGGCACTTTCCACTCTGTTCAGTCGGTACTCACAGTACGCCTTCTCAAATACAACCTCACTGACAGAGAACAACAACAACAAAAAATTTAATAAAGAGATGAGGTCAGTCACAAGAAATGTAGAACATAATCTGTTATTTTTATGTGTGTTACTTTCCTTTATAATTGTTAAAACTAATTTGGCTATTTTTTCACCCTGTAAAATGCTGGTACGTATTTTTCGTACAAGCTACAAGAACAAGATTACAATGAACTTGACCAACAGTTTGACGTGACCCAAGATTTACAAGTAGTCAAAATGTCAAATGTTTTGTTTTGCCTTTTGAAAACCTCAGTACACACCAAAAACCCCTTATATCGCTATGTTTATAAAAAAAAAACAGGCCTAACTGTTTAATTAGCACACATTTGGCCAATAAATGTTGTCAATTTACTAATTGTTTAATCTGATAATAGTTCAAGTGCCAATATTTCCAATCCAAGTCAAATTTAAGACTTATGCCACACAGAATGCAATTCAACACCTGTTTTACAATCATACTGCCAAAACTGTGATTGGTAAAATAATTGACTAAATCAATCTTCTCAGCAATATATCAAGTAATTTAAAAGAAGCTTTGACCAGCTGCAACGTTAAACTGACATATATATGATTTATATTTTTAACAATGTTTAGTACAGGCAGTATTACATCCATGGTTTATACTTGTATTATACTATTCATACACACTGTGGTATTGGTACTTGTGCTGAGTACTGAGTACTTCTTCACAACTAACTGTAAACATCACGTAATAAACCTCTTCCACATGAAAACAATATACAAAATAGGTGTGTGAACATGGAGTTTGTAAAAACAGAACTGTAAATACTGCAACACGTGTATTATCAATGGTTGGACTGAATCATATGAACACAGGTGAGTGATAGGTTGTCGTTTACCTGCCGAGCAGTTTTGAATGTGTGTTCATGACATTCAGAGCCTCCTTGAAGCTGCCATTCTGAATAAGGCAAACTATTTTACAGTGAAGGGCCGTCACATCGTCTCTGCTTTCGTGTAAAACTGCGACAGGAGAGAAAACGAACAGATTAAATAGCGCTCATGTGCGCTGATTAACAGGGGGCACACACGCTGATTTCACTGTCCGCAAAGACAATCGTTTAAAAAAAGTAAACAGCCACCAAACGCTACTTAACATCTACTCAATGAAAGCTGATTAGCTAGTTAGCTAGCTACTAGCTGTCAGGCAATGGACACGTCAGTTTACAGAAGTGGACGGCACATATATGTAGCAACATATGACTCCATTATCACATAAAAATCACAAAGCAAACAAACTAGTTTGTGACTACATGCCTTATGTTTATAATTATTAGCAGTAGTTTGTTATATAAAGCTATGTCGACGTTTGTGAGCTCTAGAAAGTAGCATTCTAAACACCGTTAGCCTAGCCACATGCTAACAGCTGCTCATGCTGCTGGACGTAGCTCTGCGTGTGAACCCTGTGAAGATGTCTACTGTGTGGCCAAAGTCACGGCTCTGTCCGAGAGTAACTTTGACAGTCATGGTTCCCTACTTTTAGTCAGAGCTTTCAGGGCTCTTGTGTAGTCCCCGTTCTGTCCGCAGCGGTTCACTTCAGTCCACAGCGAAGCTACCGACACCCCTCCGCTCGCCATCTTTGCTGAATGGACTTTCTCAGATCGGCGGAAGTAGAAGCGATACACATCCGAGTTATCGATAAACGTGGTTTTAAATAATGAAAACCATCCTTAAATACATAAACTGAATATTATAAGCGAAGTTTGATTTTCTGATTCTGTTTTAATGTTTTTATATATGTGAGTTTTTACTTTGTAGTGACGTAGGCAAGTGATGCCTTCACAGGCAATCTGTGAATCCGTTGCGGAAAGATCAGTCGTGCTGCAGCAGCTAATCGCGTTTACTGACAAATATTGAACTATTAGAGCATCTGGTAATACCTGTAGATGTGTAGTCTTATTCACCCCTGCACGTTTCTTTTAGAATAACTTATGTGTATTGTACATCTGTGTTGTACATTTGCAGATGATGTCCACCTTTATGTTTCTGTGTTTCCCCCCTAAGATTTCATTCATCCATCCATCCATTTTTATACCGCTGAGTCCCCGCAGGGGTCACGGAAGTGCTGGAGCCTATGTTAACGCTACTGGGTGAAACATATTCATATCTTAAAATATAGATTAGTAACTTCGACTTATTGTATTGCTTATGTGTGAAAAAGTCATAATTACGACGGTTGTGGTAGCACCTGAAGGCAGCTGGACAGACAGGGTTGTTGAGGAGGGGGACTGTTGTCATTCGTTGGGGCTGCTTGTGTCGAGCTTTTGTCCAGGAGAAATGGCCGGGATTAAAGGTAGGCAGTTTACAATTTCAGTACCTTTAGAAAGTATGAAAATACCGGCTCACTTTATATTATTTTGTAAACATATTATGAAGACAGATGGTTGCGTTTGTCCGGCTAGCCAGCTAACGGTAGCACGCAGGGCCAGTAGAGTTGTTACCGTTAGCTAGCTGAACAATTTTTGGCTAGAAGTAGCCGCTAGTGGATCAGCACAGTTAAATACGCATTAACATAAGCTAGTTAACACAGTACACTTACGTAGGGTTACATTATTAAAGCGTATTGCATAACGCTCCCCTTTTAGCAGTATAACAACATAATATTTACCGCTGTAGTGCTAATGCTACCTGCACCCTAACTTCAGTAACGTTAACCCACACGGTTGGGTGATGCTGTGCTTATTGCAAGTGGATTAATTGCTGCTAACGAGCAGCCACACTGACTGTGCTGCTTTCAGAGTCAATATGAACCCCTAACTGCATGACTTGGATTGCTAACATGACTGCTGCACATGAAATCAGCTGATTCACCACATGATAGCTAAAGTAGCAAGGGGCCCTGCTGCTAGGATGTGATTATTGGGGATCTTGGGATAAGACACACACACTTACACATTGATCCTCATCTGTTCTCTTGCAGCTCTCATCAGCCTGTCTTTTGGAGGGGCCATTGGCCTCATGTTCCTTATGCTAGGATGTGCCCTCCCTGTGTATGAGTAAGTACCACCAGCACACATCAAATGAGCTTGTGAAAGTGTGACATTCACATTTGGCAGATCCACTTTCAGTATGAACAGATTATGAGGCAGTGGGTCCCTGGGAACAAGTAGTCATTTTGTGTTTCTTTGTAGTTTTTTCTTTGTCTGGGCGTGTTTGTGTCTGTGACTTTGTATTTCTTCACGACTGGTTTAAAGTCACTGTGTGTATCTGGTGTTAATCATTACTTTGCATCTGTTTATCCATTTTTATATATATTTGTGTTTGTTTTTTGTTGCTTGCTGGTTGTTTTTAAATTGATGCTGTCATGCAAATGTTGTGAAGACCTATGAATTTACTGTGTTGAACGGTGCGCAGTGTGTTTGATTCTTCATCCTTCAGTTCACTTGACTGCATCCTTTATCATCACAGCATTTATTTCTTGCTCACTTATCTCTCTTGATGCTTTCTTTTTCTTTCTGCAGCAAATACTGGCCTTTGTTCCTCCTCTTCTTCTACATCCTCTCTCCAATCCCTTACTGCATCTCGAGGAGGGTAGTCGATGACACAGACTCGGCCAGTAATGCCTGCAAAGAGCTGGCCATCTTCCTCACGACAGGCATTGTCATTTCAGCCTTTGGCCTGCCCATTGTCTTCGCAAGAGCTGAAGTAGTAAGTTAACAGTTGTTTATCTGCTTGTTTTGTGAGAATGGAGAGTAGTGGTGCCTACAGTATCTGAATGTCTGGGTCCCCCAAGAAAATAAATATGAGTAAGACGTGGGATGAATAACAATTGTCAAATAACTTGCAACAGTCACAATACAGTATTTTATGTATATGCGCAGAAATATCAGGCTATCTTAACTTGCCTTAAGTGTTTTTTAAAAATAATACTATTACAAAATATAAAAAGCAGAGTGAATGTAGATTTTTTTAGTGTTTATGAATCAGAGCCAGAGTTCTTGATATAAAGTCCAGCAGAAACCGTGTATCTGTAACAGCACAAGCACATTTATTCATTTGTAATTAAGTGACATAAAATTCTAAATTATCCAAGCAATTGGAAAATTGCTTTGAAACATAATGTGTAGTTATTGTGTAGAGGGGTGATAGAAAAGAGAGATGCACCTGCCACAGCTCAGGACATGTCTCTTCCCAATGTGAGTCCTGAATATACGATTTTACAGCAGCTTATATAAGCGCTTAACTAACTGTTGTTGTTGTTGACACCCACAAATTTTTGGCCTAAATATTGCAGTCTGGCAGTACCCAGCAGCATTTGCTAACCTGAATTATTAATGCATTGGTTTTTACAGATTGCCTGGGGGGCGTGTGCGCTCGTGCTAACGGGTAACATAGTCATCTTTGGGACCATCCTGGGCTTCTTCATCGTGTTTGGATCCAACGACGACTTCAGTTGGCAGCAGTGGTAAAGCAGCAGAGGGAGGGGAAGATGTTAGCCTGAACTGTTTTTATTAGCATTATCATTATGGTATTCCTGTTTGGTTCTTGTTGTTGTTATTTATATGATGACCTCCCACGTGTAGACTCACACCAAACCAGTGCAATACGTTTTTTTTTTTCTTTTTTTTGTTTTTTTTTTTAACACCACCATTTTGAGCTGACTGGAAAATGCTGACTTTCAGTTGGATTTTCTTCATTTTAAGTTTCGCTCTCTGATGTCTGTGTTGTGAGTTTTAACCATCTGTGTGTCTGCTTTCATTATGACCGTATTAAGGCCAACATTGGTAAACAACTGCGCTATCTGTGAAGCTATGTGAGGGGGAAAAAAAAAATCCAGTTGAACATCAAAGAAATGAATATGACCAAAAGGATAGCGCCTGTCTGGGCTCCGTTATCTGTTGCGTAGAGACTCCTAAGAGGACATAAAAGTGCGAATTTCCAGTGCTGAGTAAATCAGCAGAAAACTAATTGAAAATCTGCACAATATGAGCTCAGATTTCACAAACACTAATGAAAAAATATTATATAGACTGAAAATGAAGCGTTTAGAGTGCAGACCTGCCGATTGGCTGCATCCTGCTTACTCACCAAGTGATTTTTGCATCTGATAGCCGTTACCTCACTGTATGTATGGGTAAGCCTCACAATGTTAGGTCAGGATAGCATGAGCCTGTAGTAGCTGCCAGCTAAATGCCAGCTAGTAGGATTAACGTGAGGCCAGCAGAGCAGCCAAGCTACAGTAAGGCCTGGGCTACTTATAACCAAGTCCCAGCTAACAATCACTAACAATCCTTAAGCTCTTAGATGTGACTATTTGTTCTGACTCCTTCGAAGTAAAAATAATCCAGACATTATGCTTGGTGTTTAATTAAGCACATTAGGTCCAGATTTCCTCACACCAGCATTTCCAGGATAATAGTTGTATTTCTTTTTATTTTGAAGTGTTTTCATGTTCTCTGGCCCATGTGAAGGAAATTTATGTGTTGGCTCATGTGAGTGGCTTCTGGAGTCAGCCAGGAGTAGCTCCCCTGTTTGCGTTTGCGGTTAACTGCATTCGTACAAACAGGGTTGCATATCAATTTCTTTTTTTTTTTCCATTGGGGATGGCACTGTCTGAAAATGTGCTCTCTGGAAGATTTAAAACCTGATTAGGTCCTATCAGATAAATTTATAACTTTATTATTCTTTATATTATTAAGAATAAAATGTTTTAGTCACATCCTTGTGCGCCAGCCAAGAAGGTCAATTCGTCACGGGTTTCCATGCACAGCAGATTTCTAATGGAAGTTTTATATTGTGTTAAAAGCTACCTTTTAACACAATGTATGTTGTACTAGCATAGCTTAGCATAAAAACTGGAAGCATGCGAAATGGCTTGCTTATTTAACTTAACAAAGAACCTCTACAACCCACTCACAAACTCCCTAAAGTAACCACCTACCAAACTCCAGCAACATACTAGATGCCCAGATATAAGAATGTGCGACATCTCATCTTAGTATTGGAAATAAAGTGAACAAGCACCAAAATGCCCATTGAATTAAAATGACCTTTAACTATTGGTCCATTTTGCCCGGGACATATTAACAATTTTGATTCATAAAGAACAAAGAGAAAAAGCATAACTTCCTGCATCAATTTAATCAGGGAGTAGAGTGTTGGAAATCTGCAGAGGAAACCCATGACTCAAAATACTGACTCACCTCTGGGGTTTGGGACTACAGATTAACACCATCACTCCACATGTCTCATATTTTCAACCCTTTTAACTGTTACCTGACTCTTCCAGAGATCAATATCCTCAGCGAAGGCACTGATTGTATTAAAAGCACCACAGTAATGGCAGCTTTTTATTTTCTGTTTAAAAACAATGTTGAAAAAAAGCTAATGTTGAAAACTACTGACATATTTTATGCATATTATAATGTAACACCATTTTGAATCAAATTGAACATGTTCTTAAGAGAATCACCCACTGGTGGTAGTCTGTAAGCCTGTCTGTGGGTGGACAAGCAGGCAAACCTCATGCTGTGTTCCTGAGGCTTGAACTATGAAGGAATTTTAAGTATTCTGTTTAATGTGAAATCCCTAATGCGACAGAGTCTGGTGTGTAGCTGTGCGATGGGTTTCTCCGTGTTTCTGTTACAAGAGAAATGTTTCTCTTCTTAAATATTCGGGAGGATGTTGTATTTATTTAGTTTATCGGATGCTTCGTGTCAATGTTGAGCACCATTTTCTATGTACAACTTTTGTGTTAACAAAGAAGAAGTCAGCATGGTGGTTTTCTTTTTTTAAATAAATGCCATTTTTGAACATCCTCTCCTTTGAATGTCTACAGATGCATTTGCTGTACTGGTAAGATTATATCAGAAGTCACAGGAAGTAGGCCTAACTAATATCTATATTGAATGGCCTTCTTGTTTGTCTTGTTGGTGAGAAGCACTCAGTGCTGGAGTAGACAGAAAACCAGTGTCATTATATTGAGCTGAAAGAGGGCGGTATCAGCAGTCTGAAATTAATGGAAATTGGCTTTATGTGCACGAACTCAGTAGAGTTTCCGCTGAAGATTTAATTTAAGTCATAATTTAAAAGTGATAATCCTTCGAGGTTTTTAAATCATTTTTTTGTTTTATATATGGGTGTTTTCTTTTAAACAACAGCCACTAAATACATCTGGAAAATCCATCTTATACCTGGGTCATTATATTTACATACATTACACACCTGTTAGTGACATTTTAATTTATTATTTTCTCTAAATAAATGTCACAATTCAGTGTTTATTTAACCCTGAATTTCAGATTTGTAAAAGCTGAAAATAATATAGATCTCTAAATAGGCCAATTATGGAAACATAACATACAGGCTCTGTAGTACATGTTCAATCCGGAGAATTTCAGGAATACATTTATCTCTCTCTTCTGGCAGGAAAATGACATGTAACACTCAAACTACTCTGACCAGTAGAGCACAGTAGAGCTCTCTATGACAGAGTCATACATTTGACCATCTTTTCTTGTCTTGACGCTTTTGAACTCTATAAATACAGTGTGAGAGTAAAACTACACAAGTCAAAATGTCTCTCTAGATATATTTGTTACCAAGAGGCCACAACTCAGTCATAATTCATAATCTATCACATAGTCTGTCTGCCTTTGCAGTCCCTATTAAATTATCAAGCTAGAAAACAAAAGATGGCAGTAAACACTTCTCTAAGACACTGAAACAGGTTTCACAGCATTATGGGACACTAACCCAGTGAAACTCAGACTGATGAAAATCTTGGACGTCTTTCAAATCTTACTGACCTATTGTGCATCAAAATATACTAATAGAGAAAACACATACTTAAGTACTGTACATATGTGTAATTTTAAGGGATCTCTACTTCGGTATTTCCATTCATTGTCTTCATTTCATACTTTTAGCATTAAATATTTTTTTTATATAATATTATACAATACTACTTACTTAAGTAACCTTTTCACTGCAGGACATTTTTTGTGTAACTGAGTACTTCTGTATTGTGCTATTGTTTCTTAAGTAAATGATCTGAGTACTGTTAAAAACAAAAGCACCAAATCTACACAATCAATGACTTATGACTGTCTTGTAAAAGAAAAAAGTGTAGATCTGGATCTGCATCACAACATATAATGTATACATGTATGTACATATAATCATCTTGTACAGGCGTCAGACTGCTTCATTTTCATAGAATCTGATGTAATATCTCAGGGAAATTGACAAAAATTAAGATTTCTGTGAAAGTATATACTGCTTTTAGTGTACACCTGATACAGAAAACAGAAAAGGTTATCACATGGAGGTGGTATTTTTCCTATATAATGTATTATGCAATCCTGCTATATATTACAAAAGTACTAACCTGAGGCTGCTGCTAGAAAGAAGCATGCCTGCAAGATACGACATGCCCAACTCTCCCGTATCTCTCATTACCCTGTGTGAAAATTTAAAAAGTGAACTTTGTTAATAACATCAGATGAAAGTTTGTGCATGAGGCAGGTCATAGTTTTCCTATTATTCAAGGAGTGAGCCAGATGGCAACAAAAGCCTAGACACACAGACATACCAGCTACACGCCTCGTCTCAACAGCAGCTTGGATTAATGCTTAAACTTGTCCTCTGTAGGTGCAGTCCAGGTACAAGTCTTCTTTAAGACAGTCAGGCTGCGGAGGGGGGAGTTAAATATTGCAAGAAAAGTGCACCTTGTGTCTTATCTGACCATATGGGACACACCTGCCCTGCCCAAAGGATCATGGGAAGGTGGAAGAAGGTTTAGAGGGGGCAGAGCAGTTCAGTCACAGATGAGCATGAGAAGGTTTTTCAGAGCACAGCGGGACGAAGACTACAGTCAGATCCAGTATCTGACGGCCAAGTGCACGCGTCTGGCTCATGACAAAGGTAGGTCATAGAGGTCAAGAATAAAGTTATGGTTTAACATTTTGTCTCATTCTGTCCTGTGTGACCTGCCACTATTCTTTTAGTGTGTGTTATTTACAGAGTTGTCAGCTTATTAGGTTCACATAACTATGTATATAACTATGTAACTATGTATGTAGGTATTGATTCAACTTTATTATGGCTTTTGGAGATGGTAAATAGTGGTTCTGTTGAACTATATTGTCTTATACTGACAGGTATTTCTAATAGTTTGCTGAGCTCACCTCTCTGTTAATGCAATCATCAATGAACAATCCAACAGTAGCAGTAGTTTGACTTCATTAGTTTTAGTGAGGTGTTTCTAATAAAATGGTAACCTGTGTGTTTCATCTATGTGAGTGTGTTATATCTATCTATTTTATTAATTTAACTTTTTCAGAGCAACATAAGCTAACCAGACCCAGTGACACCATTGTAAATGTCAAAGTGGGAAGGTGTCAGAGTAATGCAATTTAATGTAATGTGTAGCACACACAGTGCTGTGCTATCCTGTTGTTTATTGGGTTTTTGAATGCATTAGGTTAATGTTTACGTCTAGTTTCATACCACGAAATGAACTGTTTACAGGAAACACTGTGTCTTGACTGAAGAGGTTCATGTTTTAAGCAGTAACATGAAAGTGCTGTGCATTTCCTCTGGATCTTGTCGATAGCAGATAATTAAATGGTTCAAAGGTCATAATTTGAAAGTGAAACTCTGTTACTGGGAAATAAATAATGTTTAACAGAATTATCCCATATAAATGATTATAACAAAAATGTCACAGAACAATCACACACAGTTTAAGCATCTGAATAATGTTTAGAAATTCACTGCAGTTAGGACTAGATGGTATTTGGGAAAAATAAAACAAATATTTCCCCAAAGTCAGTGTTAGTACCTGTGATAAATTACACTGATTCCAGGGTTGGAATAAGTTAAAATACTCTGCTACAAGATTACTGCACTCAAAACAAATCTAAATTAGAATCTAAAACTAAATGTTCACAAAATATCAGATGTAGTCGGACTGCAGAAGTGAGCAACACTATTAGTGTTATTAGACTTTTACTATGCAGCATTTTACTGCATAGTTCACTCAAGTTTTAATTACATTTTTTCCAGGCCTTGAACTTGGGCTCCTCCAAAGGTCAACATAGCAGGGGAGTCGTGAGATGATTAATGGCAGTGGAAAAAAGAACAAAAAGAAACTTGAAATTTCTCTAGTCTGTGTTTTTGTGAAACTTTCAATCATTTCCAGTCTTGAAAAGTTCAAATAAGCCCATCTGGGAAGTTCAAACATGGCATTTGTTTTTGTGAACCTGTTATCAACACTCTGGAGCATATTTTAGGTCAATGTAGCAGTTTTAACGATAAAGATTTTGTTAGTAACCTTTTTACATTCTCCTCATGCATATTTTGGCTTTAAAAGTAATGCATTATCAGTCTCTGGAGATGTATGTTTTTAGCATGCATTTAATATTTCATTTTTGCAAATATAAAGTGATGATGTAGTAATAAGTGTTCTGTCACAGGAGCACATTCACAAATACTTCAGTGATTTCCTCGGACTCTCCGTGTTTATTCTACAAAATTTCACAATATAGAAATTCAATCTTGAAGTTGATTCTTTTTCCTTAAGCATCAGATAAAATAAAGATGACAGATGTTTTTTCAGTGGGGAGACCAGTTTCTGATAATGTATGGGAGTAACTCTGTTTCACAAATGTTTTGGCTTTGACTTAAACAAAGCTTGCTTTGGTTTGTTCTAAGTATCTTAGTGTTGTTTTTGGCCTTCCTGCCTCATCACGCACTAAGAGTGGTCATCTTATCATCCTATGGTAAAATATCTATTTTTTTCTTTTCGACTTCTTAGTGACCCCTTAAAGTGAACGTTCTGTTAATCAACAGTTGTGGTTGAATTGTCCAACCTGATTTTGGTCTGTTCTTTGTCTGGCTGCAGCAGTGCTTGAGAGGGATTTCCTAGTGTCCAGAGAGAAGGAGAGGAAGCTTCAGAATGATCTGGAAGGTGTGACGGCCCGACTCCTCCACCAGGAGCAAATGAACCTGGAGCTGAGAATGAAACAGAACCAACTCACCAGCAGGATCCACCAGCAACAGGTGGACTGTGCAGAGGCAGAAAACAATTGGTTAAACCATAAACAATTAGGGCTATGTATCTACGTTTATACTAATGACTATATTAAAACTGCTATCATGTGTATTTACATTAATTACATTGGAACAAATGGCTGTGTATATAAAAGGACTTGGTCTTTGTTCCACAGAGAATTATCACTTGGTTCTGTAGTTCCCCTTTAGCTCGGCACATTTTAGCATCTTTCAGCTCACTGTTTTAGTTTTAAAGCAACTTAACCACTCTCATTAGTGATGTTTTGAGCCATAGTGTGTAGTTGTCTTCAGCTATAAAGGCTCAAAAACCTGCTGAAGAGGCAGACATGCCTTCAGGGATTGGTAGAGACCAAAAACTGAGCTAAAAATAGTGTGAACATTGGAATTAAATTGAGGTGCCTGCTGGGTGTGTAAATAAGCAACACTTTCTCAATATCATTTGTTGAATGTTTCCTCTGGATGAAATCCAGTTACATGTCTAAGTAAAATACAAATTAATTATAAAATATAAATGTTTCAGCATTAGCACAAGCTAGAGAGTTAGCCTAAAATGCCACAGTATAATATCAATCATTTTAGCTACAACGTTCTTTCAGTCATGGATGCATTTTCGGCCACTTAAGGGCAAAAACTCCAAAAATATTCATCACTGACTCCTGTGAATGATCTGCTCTTTATGTGCTAAATGCTCCAATGTGTTCATCTGCAAATCTCTGAGTCCAGTTGCTGTTTAATGCTAAGCGGGTAGTGCACGGTGGGTTTTCCGTACTTAACAGTTTCACGCTTCTCCTGGAAATGAGGCTGATAAGAGTGCTGAGACTGAACCATATGATAAATGTACCATAAAACCAAAAGTATTTGTAACATACTAGAGCTGCAGAGTAAGATGGTTATCCTCTGTGGGTTTGTCACTATGAGTTGCTTTCACTTCATCATGATTCCCAAAACAATGTCCAGTTCTATTTCAACCTTGAATGTTGGTATGGCCATTAAGGTCTTGTTAAGAAATACTTAGCAGTCCAATTCAGAATGATTTTTAAAATTTGTGTCATTTAACCTCTTAGCGTTTAAACGCAATACAATCTTTTTAATTTAAATGCGCATAGCCATGACCATGCCAGCGGGCCACCTATGCTACAATTACTGTAATTACACTGGAATTAGACTACCAGTAAGTGCTGTTGGTAACATATGGTAAAGTTTTGGTAATGGTTACCCAACTTTTTAAGTGTTTTGGCTGCTCAACACAGCTTGCACAGGTGTGAACTAAAGCTATGAGCAGTTTGAAGAGTTACACTGAGTTGGACTACTTATTAAAGACCTGAATCCAGTATCACAGTAAAAACGAATGAAACCTGACATAGAAGAAGACGCAATTTTTTTTAACCTTTTGTCTTGTTTTGTTAACCCAAACTGCAGATTCGCAATACAATAATTATAGTGCATTTCAGTATTTTTAAAAAGTTTTGTACATGCACAGTAAAAAAAACAGGCAGCTCTTTTAAAAACCTCTGTGGTATTTGTTAGAGACATGGAGAGCATGACTCACTACACAGATGTAATATAGTTTCAGGTTTGGGCTTGTCACAAACTATTTGAACCATAGGTGTGTTTGACACCATTTGCGCCGTCTGTACAAGATTATAATTCTAACATCAGGACATCACCAGGGAGATCTGAAAGTGTCAGGAAGTACTAACATGTATGATTAACATGTGTGGTTTATGCAAATTTTAGGTGCACGATGAGATTAGGCTTGTGCAAGATGAAACTGGCTTCAGGATGGAAAAAAAGAAAACCTGAAGTGATGGAAACAGTACAAGAATGAAGTAATCCATCCATCTAGCCATTATCCTAATCCCTTTTCCTGATAAGGCAGGGTTGCTGGAGCCAGTCCCAGCTATCATTGGGCAAGAGGCAGGGCACACCCTGTACGGGTCAGCAGTCTATCACAGGACTGACATATAGAGACAGACAACCATTCACACTCACATTCACACCTATGGTCAATTTAGAGTCGCCAATTAACCTATAACTGCATGTCTTTGGATGGTGGGAGGAAGCTAAGTACCCAGAGGAAAGCATGAGGTAAAGGGGCCAAAATAGGGGTTTAAGTGAAAATATGATGCAATAGCTATACTGTACATTAGTATACAGTAATGTAGTGTATGTGCCTAACTCTGTATATGTGTGTATATGAGGAGCTGTGTGTGTATGTGTCAGTATGTCTATGTGTGTCCCCTTCAGGACTTGGTGGACTTACTGCAGCAGCGTTTAGTCCTGCTGGTGGAGGAGAGCTCCCGGGACACAGAGGTGCTGCGGCAGGTCAGCTCAGAGCTGCTGTGTCTGCAGAGCTCAGAGGTGAAGCTGGAGGGCCTTGTGGAGGAGCTGCATGCTGAGGCCCAGAACAGAGCTGCTGTGGCAGAGAGCCTTCAGGCAGAACTGCACGCTGAGGCTGAGCGTAGAGCTGAACTGACAGAGAGCCTCCACACGGAGCTGCGCAGGTAGGCCTACAGCAACTGTCAGTCTGCATGACGGTTCTTCCAACAAGGAACTGGAAATGTAGGCAGGTGAAGTTGAGATAAAACCCAAACCCCATCAAAACTGAATAAATCAGTCATTTTATTAGTGGAATAAAATTTTATCTACATGTTAGAATAATATACATTTTAACACAGAGTAGGGAAAGCAGTGGGATGTGTTTCTAATAAAATTTTGACATTAAAAAACATTTGAATTAAGTTTGCAGACCGATAACTGTGCCTCAGAAGTGGAGATGTTGGAGAAAATACCTGAAAAAATGATTGTGGTTACGTTGTCGTTCGCCTTGTTGCTCTTAGTCATGATGAACTGTTGATGGTTCGACTTAAACACATTCCTCCATGTTTTGCCCAGCTGTTAAAACTGACCCAAATATAAAGACACACTAATCCAGATAAGTCTGTACACTAAGAAAAGAAACGTTCAAATTTATAGAAAAACACATTATTTGATTGCCATCTCCAGCAAACTGAAGCCAAGCAGTCACCGGCTGCTCTGGAAACCCTCAGAGAGGACCCACATTTCAAACTGTTGTCTCAAGACTGAATAAAAACACTGACTTCCAATGTGTGATTTTAAGTCAGCAGAAATACAGTTGCCCTCAGAGCACCGTTGTGCCTCAGTCTGCTGACTTTAAACCCCTTTGGAGAGGTAAGAAAGTTGGCTTAGTGTCAGCATATGTCATCACATTATGATTCAGGAATACAGCAGCTAACAAGTGAGAAAATTATCAGAGTTTAATATTTACATTTTTATATTTACCTTAAAACCCTTATCAACACTAACATAAAATGTGTTAATACAGTTGTGAAAATCTGTCATTTGCCTGTCTGCAAGAGAGTGGTAAGGATCAGCAGGTGGTGAAAATGGAAATACAGATAAACAGATGTATAGATTTATGTGAAAACACTAAAAATAGGTGGAATAATGAGCTGTCATCTACAGTTCATTTAATGTACTTCCTTGTTGGAAGAGTGGAAATAATCTTTAAATCTATGACTTAAAGATGTTATCCTGTACCAAAGCAGAAGAACAGGAATCATTTTAAATAGAAATCACGCTAAAAGCAATAAAATTGAACAATTGATGTTTGTTTTTAAATGATTGCGCAGTAATGCCAGTGTGATACTGTGCTAATGTGACATCGTCAAATAGTATCAGCATTATTTTACCGGTTGTAACTTATGTATTACATGATTCAATGGTTGTCCTGTGCAGGTAAAACCAGAGTCCTCTAGCAGAATTAAATCAGCTACATGTAAAGTGTATACAGAGATAAAATGTCTTTTCTGCATTTCATCAATAGTAAGACAGTGGAGCTGGAAAAGCTACAAGATATCAACAAAACACTGACGGAGGAGCTGAAGGATTTACGCAGAGTTCATGAGAAGGAGGTAAGAGATCCTACACTGGTCAGCAATGGATGCAGCTTTGCTCCATTTTGGAAATGTCAGACAAAAGATCTTCACAGTATTAATCAAATCTTAATGCATCACTGTAATATTGCAGTGTTTCAAACAAACACATATCTTCAAACTGCAATTTTAAGCCAGGATTTGAGATGTCGTGATGATGAATATTATCTTCAGATTCTTTTTTATCCAGAATCTTTAAAAGGAAATATCCATTATCTTTTGCCTTCAGACTAAATGATAATATAACAATTTAATATAATGATGCTATAAATGAGGAAAATATCTGAGTGCGTGAATTTCAAACATTATTATTATTATTTCCATTATTATTTGACAGAAATGTGTCTTTATTATGATTATTAGCCAATCACATAACAAGAAAACGTTTTAAAGAGACAGACAGACAAAGTGGTATTTTTAAATTAAATTAATTAAACAAACTTTTAAAATTTATTTTAAAAAACCTATTTTAATAAGCTCTGTTATTGTGAAAACAAGGTGCAGGAAATCATAAATTTTATGATGATAAGATTAGCTAATATCATCATTGTCGTGTGACAGATAAAAAAAAAATCAGATTAAACAAATGTTTATATTATATTTTAAATATTTTGCGCACTGTGCAGACAGCTAAAGCCAAAACAAAATAGATTTATTGTATATATTTTAATGACTTTCAATTTTATTACGTTTTTTTTTTTGTTTTGTTTATGGTTGGTCATTTATACAGATTCTTTAAAAACATTAAAATAAAAATATGTAACACATATTGCAAGTTCCTGTGCAGCTGTAATGTCCAAAAATGAGTTGTTATTAGGTTGATATTTTCTTTGACATTTCATTCCAACATGATCTGCTGCGGGCGGCACGGTGGTGCAGTGGTTAGCACTGTCGCCTCACAGCAAGAAGGTCCAGGGTTCGATTCCCGGGGTGGGCCCTGGGTCTTTCTGTGTGGAGTTTGCATGTTCTCCCCGTGTTTGCGTGGGTTCTCTCCGGGTACTCCGGCTTCCTCCCACAGTCCAAAGACATGCTCAGGTTAACTGGGGACTCTAAATTGCCCGTAGGTGTGAGTGAGAGTGTGACTGGTTGTTCGTCTATATGTGGCCCTGCGATGGACTGGCGACCTGTCCAGGGTGTACCCTGCCTCTCGCCCGTAAGCTGGCTGGGATAGGCTCCAGCACACCCGTGACCCCTGCGGGGACTAAGCGGTATAGAAGATGAATGAATGAATGAATGATCTGCTGCTCTGTGATCGCAGTGTCACTTTTATCCAGCAGATGTCAGGATCAGACACTTGTTCAGTCTGATGTTTTCTTTTAGAGAACAGACAGATAAGTAATGGAGTTTTATTGATTTTACAATGATTGTGGAGAATTTCTCTTTGTCAGTTTTGCAGCCAACTCACTGAAAAATAACACAGTAAAACAGCCAGCTGCCAGTTCCCCCCAATCAGAAGTAATGGATTAATGTAAGTAATAGATGTTTTAGGCTAATTTAGGTCAGAGTGGCAGAATGCCATTTAGAAAAATAGCCCTCCTCGTGGACTTTGAATAATTAATTTCTTGAAACATAAAACCTCAAGGTTCAAATTTACCCACTGCAGCCACATTTCAAAAACGTACAACCACCCCGGAGAGCACACTAATTCAGATTTTGCTGGCATCGCTGTAGGTTTGTATTTGTGTGTGTTGGGTCTGGGCATTATGGAAACATTCCTCGGCACTGTCAGGATTTTTTCTTTATTTACTCTTGGCTTCAAAACCTGTTTCCTTACTGACCTCTCCTTCAACCAGTCTATCAAACAGCAAACAATCCAGATCTACAATTATCTATCCTTTGAGACATCTGCATAAAGAAGAAAACAACCAACTGCCGTGTCAGTGAGCAACATAATGAGAACATTTATCTGCGGTGGATCAAGGCCTGGGAATCGGAGATGAAGTCCGACTCCACTGCCTTCGTTCATCTTTCCAGATGCATATGTGTCTTTTTCTGATCTATATTTAAGCCCAGACAGACAGAGATCAACGCTACAATCACCCTCATTATTTCCTGATTTTGTTGTCGTGGTCTCTTCCTGCTAAAAAAGGAAATTAAGTAATGTCTGCTTTTTATTGTTGTTGGTTTTTTTTTTTTTTTAGGTAAAGGAACTGCAGCAGGAGAATGAAGGAAGCTTAAGGAAACTACAGGAGACAGCAGATCAGTTTGAGTGGCTTTGTCAGCAACAGCGATACTGGATGTGCTGTGTCAAGAGGTGGGTATTTTATATTAACCACAACACACAGCCTGAAAAAACACGTTGTTAAAATAACAGTAAATGTTGTGAACATTTACTTGATAGTGCGATATCCTTGTTCGTCATTTGTTTGATGATGAAATGAACTATATTGTCTTTATAAATTTGCTTGATCGGCAGCAGTTCTCTGTGGCTTTGTCTCTACAAACAACCCCACCCACATTACAGCAAAAAAATGACCCGTGACCTCTTCCAGGTTAAAAACAGTAGTTGTTTAACACTAGCAAAGTCTGCTGGAACTGATAAGTAAATAAGAAATCTACAGGTCCAACACGAAACAAAAAAGAAAGGTGATGTGCTTAAGTACTGCTACCAAAACTCGTCATAACAGCAGCATTTCCAAATATGTCTGGAAGATCTGGAAGTGATTCTTTTGAGCTCTACCAATAAGCTAATAAACAATCTTTGTGTGAACTAAAGCAGGGTTTATGGCGTAACCAGGCTCTATGCTAATAATTCGACACTCACTTGTATTTATATATGGTGTATTAAAACCATCTGAGTTCAACACGCTGCACAATCAGACATTACAATGATGTAAATCTATGCTGCTTTAAATGTGCATTAGCAGATGTATTTCCGCAGATTCAAAGATTGCCTCTTGGAGGAGAGAGAAGCTATGCTGCAGCAGGTCATCAAGCTACGAAAGAAGGCAGAGAAACTGAAGATGAGTTCAGATGATGACACCTCAACACAGGACCTCATCTGCCCTCTGCAGGACACTGAGTGCTGCAAAAGGTAAGACTTTGAAGCTGCATCAAAACAGTCTACTTATCACCATGATAAAGCTGTACACCTTTTGCCACATGTCAGCTATTTCCTGTTTTTAACAGCACACTCAGTGGTCATTTTCCAGCTATTTTTGGCCCACTCCACTACGCTCTATGCATATTGTGAACATACACAGTATTTAACATATTTAACCCGTCTTTCTTTTGAAACAGTATAACAACATGGGATGTAAATGCAGTGGCTCACCTGGAGTCTCAGGTGGACAAGTCAAACACATTATATGAGGAGCTCTTTAACCAGGTATGTGAACATTTATTTGGGGTTATGTTGTATATCCACAAAATAGTTCTATAGTTTCTCTGGAAATCTTGAGAACTCCAAGATAAAACATTTTGCCTTTTGTAAAATAAGGTTATTCATCTGGTTATGGTTGTCAATATTAAGAGGAGATGCTGTATACTGTTATAAATAAAGAGACATTGAGGTACCTACGTTGGTTACTTAAAATATGCAACAAAAATGGTGAACTATTCCTGTTATAATTTGTCTATGAAGACATATTCATTGATACTTCGTTTACTGGAACAATGATACTGGAACAACAAAGAGTTTACTCTCATGCAGTAGGTGACATCAAGTCCTCACATTTGAAACGTTGCTAGAAACATGATCGAGATAGCTGTTGATTAATTTCCTGTTGATCATCTGATCAAACATTTGCTGCAGCTCTCATGCAAAGGGATTTTTAAGAAAACTGTGGAAAAACAGAAAAGAGCTATTGTCTTAGAAACTCATTTTGTAACAGTGACCACTTCTGTATTAAAACATTTCTGGATCAGTGGCAAGAACTGATCTCAGGACTGAAATAGAAGACATCCAAAAAACAACTCCTGTGGGGAATGGCAGTCTTGCCAGTCCCCACAGGAGCTGTCATGCAGCCAAAACTCTTAAACTCCACGGGTACTGGAGTCTCACAATTCTTTTTATCTTTTAAAAGTTGTATCAATGCAATGAATGGGTACCCATGCAATGTTTCTTAAAGAACGCCCTAAAAGAGTTCCTGATGTATGAGTGTCTGTCCCAAGAAGAAACCAGTGTATACAGCGTAGACAAAGAGTGCACATTCCAGACTTTGCTTGCTAAAGTCAGATGCTTTAAAAAAGGTATAGGAAGGTTGCACAAATTGCTACTGATAAACTTACATTAGATACGCAGAACTTACTGTAGGTCATTTGTTTCTCGGGCAACGACTGCCTCTTTACACAGGCCTATTTCACTAGGTAAAAAAATTACATTACACACAGACTACAGTTGTCTCCAGTACTTTTAGATTTTCTACAATGATCTCTGGATTGGAGACAAATGCAGACTTCAGGTTTGACATATTAGAAATCCAAAACTCTGAGCTAATATTCATCTGGGCACAGCTACCAGTTCACTGTAGCCTTGTGTTGGTGCCAGGATCGTGAAAATCCTAATCCTTCATGGTCACTGAAGTCTCATCAGTGTTTTTATTTTGTCTGACTGTTGAGTATTTTAATTACGACACAAAACTTATACACGCTGTTGCGTGCAGAGAAGACAAGCATGATGTGAGTGTGCTGCTGGAAGGCCTCACCATTACTGTGCATTGTTTTGTGTATTTTAGTCATGAAATGACCCCATAGTTTATGTAAGCATGCAGATACTTCATTTTTTCCCCTACAACAAGAGCTTTTCTTTTTAAGAAATTAGGAAGTTTAAAAGGTTACTGGTTTTCAGATAAACACGGGGGAACCCTAAAATGTGAAAACTTATACATATTTATAGAGCTGAGGTGCACACTTGCAGTAATAGATGCTGATTTTTAGAAAACATCATCTCCCTTTAAAGTAAAAAGTTTATGGAAAAACAGTTTGGACGTGAGACAAGTGCAAAACTCGGGTGAAATAGAAATTCAAAAAGAGATATTCATCTGAGGACAGCTGCCAGCCCCCTGTGGACTTGTAGCACTGCCAGAACATTCATAAAACTGATCTTTCATGGGCACTGGAGTCTAATCAGTGTCTTATTTTTTGTCTGTCTGCTTTAAAAAGTTAGAGGGCTTTAAGGATTTGATTGCAAAGCTATTTTGCAACAGAAGCCCCACAATGTTCCACAAAAACTCCTTTAGGAAGTATTCACAAATCCTGACAGGACCCCAAACGCTTCATCCTTGTGGTGGATTTTTATAATGAAGAACCAAAAAGGTGTTTTCTGGGTGCTTGGGGATTTTTTAAAAGCTTCCACATCTTGAGAGTGACAAGATCAGTGCTTTTTAAAATCTGTGGATAAGGGAAAGGCTGACAGACAGGACATAAGGCTAATACACATGTGTGGATGGCTGCCAGCCCACAGAAGAGCCGCTGATACTTTCTGGGCACCAGAGTCGCATCATGTCTTTTCTCTGTCTGTCTGCCTGTCTGTCTGTCTGTCAGCTGCACATGGCTTCCTCTCAAGGCGTCTGGGTCTTCTTCCAAAGCAGCACAGAGGTGACTAATAATGACTGGAGAGAGGTGATTGCCAATAGCCCCTGTACTTCATTCCCCTCACCTCTCACGGGCTCTGCTGTGCATTTCTCGGGATAATTATTCTGATTGAATGCAGATGATGCTAGGAGGGTTTTTTTTTCAGTCCCTGCAGAGCTGAGAGAGGGGGAAAATTTATCTGGAGGAGCAGGGACCACAGGAGACATAGAGGAAACAACCATGATAAAACACATTACCAGCTCTGACATGATTTACATAAACGGCAGATTCACAGTGTGCAGACATAAGCATCTCACTGGTGCCAAAACAGATGATATTTGAGACATCAGACTTGTACCTCTGTGAGAATGGTTTTGGTGATTTGCAGGTCAGACTGCAGTTTTGCAACTTAAACCAAAAATGGTTACATCTAGTTGAGATGTTTTTAAGACGTCTAGGACAGGAAAATTATGAAAGTGCAGTGTACAATACCTCCATAAACAACGGTTTAATTTATTAAAATACACAGAATGTGTGTGACACATTCAAGCGCAGGTGTTTACAAAGATTTATCCACAAGCAATCTCAGTAAACTTTGGCAGCAACTGGATGTAACATTAGCAACGTGATGGACAATCCTTCCTACAGCACACTTCTGAGACAAATGCGTCATCGTTGCGAGGCTAATAAGCTAACATGACTAATATTATGGCAAACAACCAGGTAATCCATTTTAAACCAAACAACCATTCACTCATTATTCATCATTCGTTCATTATTTCCAACAAATACACATAAAGGTGTTTTCTATTGGCAGGACGTAGTTTATTTTTGCCTTTTAAATTGCCATCACTCAACAAAATCACCTTACTGGAAAATCAATCAATTTAATGGCGACATCACTTTAGCTAAGATTGGGTTAGGTTTGGGCAAAACAAAACATAATAGTTTGTATTAAAACAATATTAATCTTAGTGGAGCTCTGTTGTCTTCAGTACAGTACACCAGCCGATTTTCTATGTTAAGTTCTAAGGTTTTGTTGACCAATCTGCCCAAGTCTTGAGAGTTCTTGTGAACATATTCCAGGAGCATTGAAGTCTGAGTCCCTGTATTGTAGGTGTGTGTTTCCCTTCACCTTAAGCAGTGACCTCAAGCCTTGGAAACTAAAGCTGCCTTCACACATGGAACCTGAACTTGTGAGAACACAGACTATAACCTGCGAGCGCCCTAGTTCGAAGTCAATGTGCGAATACGGCAGGTAATTGTCTGCAAGTGGGCGGGTTCGCTTTCAATTGATCCGCTCAGTACAACACCAGAAAATAAAGGAAATAGATCCATGCTTTCTATTGTTGTATCAACGCTTCTCTTCTTCAGGAAACCAGCGATTATACACACATACTGCAAATGTGACATTACAAATTTAACTCTCTTAGAGTTAAAATTAACATTCAGCCAGTGTTTATATGGAAAACCACTAGAAAGGTGTTAAATTAACACTTTTGAAAGAGTTATTTCAGGGTTACTGTTAACTCTGACTAATACACTTAATGTTTAATTGTTACAGACAGTTGGATTAACACTATTAAGAGTTAAAATGTTCAATCTGCTAGTGTACCTGTCCTACTGTTCCTGTGAAACACAATTATTTAGCAAAAAGGTTAAATTTGACTAAGCAATGTTGCCCTGTTAAGTTGTCACCCATCATAGCTTAATAAAGAATATTCACCAAGTTCAGTTGCACACATTGCTACTTCCACTACATGACACTCAGATTAAGGTGCGGCCTAGTCTGACTGAGGATCTGAAATGACTGGGCGGGGTCTAATTACATCTCTAACTTTCACTGGTGTGATCAACTCTTTTAAATAACTCCAACTCTAACTGAAACTTTACTCTGAAGGTTTTTAAATGGCTTTGAGAGTTGAAATCAACTCAAAAATCTTTAACTCAACACTTTGATTTTTGCTGTGTCATTGTTAATCGTGATTCTTCTATGTGCTTAAAGGTCTAATATTGTACCTCCTTTGGGAGTTAAAGAAACAGATCCCTGGCATCCCTAGAATGGGTCTGTAAATTTTCATGTTGAAAATCCTGGAGAACCTTGTTTCTGCCCAGGCTGGAATTTTAGGCTCAAAGCCTGGCTCTGGTTTCGAGCTTTCTGTCTGTCTGCGCAGAGTTTGCGTGTTCTCCCCTGGTGTGGGTTTTCTCCAAGTACTCCAGCTTCCTCCCATAGTCCAAAGACGTGTAATTAGGTTAATTGCTAGCTCCTGATTGCCCATAGGTATGAGTGTGAATGGTTGTCTGTTTCTATATATCTGTCCTGTGATGGACCTGTCTGCGTCTGACTCGGTGTCAGTTGGCATAGGTCCCAGCACCACCGTGACGCATAAAAGGAAAAAGTGGTTAGTATAATGGATGGATGGATGATTTTCTCCTTCACAGGAACAAAACCCGTAGTCACTATAGCCACTAGAGGGCTTCACTTAAACACATTGCATTTGGGCACTGCTGGAATGACCGGTCTTGTATGTCTGTGGAGATTCACAGTGATCCAGGTCATAGTCATCCCAAAGGTATTTGTTAGGTGGCAACTGGACATGTTTGAAATTCAAGGTGAGGCAGGACATGATGGCATGATGACGACAATCCCCAGATGGTTTCAACGATCCACAAAATGTCAACGACTTAATGACTTCACAGAGTTTAAATCACGATGACTCATCTTGAGTTATAACTGCTGAAGCCTTTTGGATGAAAGTTGAAACGTCTTCAAGAATTTAAAACAAGGGGTTTAGCAAACAAACACCTGTGGGACAGATTCTGTAGATTATACAGGGAGGACAGTCACCCAACTGTTTATGACGAGAAAGTATGATAATGAGTTAAAATTACGGTGCTACACCTTTTTTAACAAACTGAAAGGCTGTTTCTGAAAATGTCCACCGTTAACGTTTAACAATCATTTAAACATAATTGCTTCAATGCCTTGCGAAAGTTTTCTGCTGTCTTCTGCTCTATTATGGCCTCTTTAAATAGTGATATCAACAAATCTCTTTGATGTTTATTGAAAGGAAAATTATAAATAGTTTATTCTGGGATTTGGAACCTTTTCTTTTCATGCAATTTGCTTCATAAAACTACCTCATGCGAAAGCAGGTACCTCAGCAGTAAATATCAGTGCAGGGCTGAGAATAGTTTCTTGCCTGAGGCGGTGACGTCAGCTGAAGAACTCAGTATGTGAACTAGATGTCCAAAAAAACTTTTCATTCAGCTTTACCTCTAAATCTGAGAATTTAGGCTTCTTTTAACCTGTCATTACTCACTGGAACATTTTTTTCTGGAGGCATTTTCTCACTTTGATTTCCCTTCATCCACATACTTCATGTTTATTGTCTTTGGTCATCTTCACTTACAGATTATTTTTCTGTTCTCAGTCAGGGAGTCCTGTCAACGGATACCAAAAACCTCCTTGAGGACAGAAACCCGGAGCCTGGCCTCGTCTTAATTTTCTCTTCCCACCTCTGCAAACCAGAAGATAACGACTAGATGTTTGTTTGTGTGGTTAGCGACGTGGAACACTTCAGGTTATTGTCTGGAAAACCGAACACTCTTGGAAAAACAAACCAGTGAAACCACACATTCACTGTTTATCTTCCACTATTGTTCACCTGTCTTAAAAAGAATGTACTTCATGATATATGTCTAAATTAAACACTATACACTGTGCTCCTGTCCTCCTTTTCCTGTGACACATGCGCATCACATGTGCCTAAAGTTGTCTGGTCACAGTTTGCTGTAATTGTCCATTATTCAGACTTAGTAATCAGCGCCGCTAACATGAGCAACAGCACCTGAGAATGCTTTCTTTTGTTGTTTTGCCAGTGAATCCCAAAGCAGAACCAGCAGCTGGTGCACAGAGGAAAAAACAAATGTGTTATTATGATCAAAATTAAGGTCCACTGATTGTTCCTCCGCTGAGGACATCATGACTTTAAAGATCAGAACATTTCACTTATCTCTTGCCTGTGTCTTGTCAGCAAGAATCTTAAAACTATATGATAATACAGATGAATGATGGTGGGTCAGAGGCATCACCTTACTGTATGCGAACCATATGATGAGCACATGGTGTGAAGGCAACAGTTTACAGACAATGCAAGTATTTTAAACATGCACTTCGCTACACTCCAGATTATTTGTATATTTCAGCCTTTTCTGGCTGTGCATGATTGTTGCATCAAACAGCAGCCTGTGATGAACTGACAGTGATGAAGTGGTAGATTTCTGCACACATGCAGTGTGAAAAAAGAAAGTGTTCCTCAGAATTAAAAGCAAGTAAATTTTATTTAAATTATGCAAGATAATAAGGGAATACATAACACTCAAACTAAAAGCATAATCTTTGACTAAATAAAACCCAATAAAATCTAAAATTAAGAAGCATAACTTGAATCCAGGAACTGAGATAAACAATTTTCAGCCATCAACATTTTAGTAAGTGGAAAAGTTATACACCCTATTCAGACATATTAAGTACAAGCAAGCACTGCTAGGGTAATGTGCTTTTACTAATGCTCCAATTCATGGGGGATATTTTACTTTTTACTCCACTAAACCTATTTTAGATACTTTTTTGCATGTATAGAACAATACAAATATAACAAATTAACAAATGATGGTGTATAAATATGGATTAACCATGTATTAGCACATAAACATCAGTTCCACCTTTGCCAGCTGTTCATTGCAACACAGAGCTTTGTCCTTATGTTTTTATTAATTACTAAGAATTTGTATTTGCCACCTTTGAAAGTTTGTTGAACAAAACTGGACTAAACTCGTACACTCATGTTATTATCAGCATCACACTGAATAAGGTTTAAAACACACTGTTTTTTGTGGAATTCTAATAAGTACTTCAACTTGAGTAAATAATTTAAGTGGTACTTTGTATTTGCACTTTTACTTCAGTATTGAGTCTGTGTATTTCTACTACTTCTGAGTGAATTACTGCCCATTAGTCTTTATGTGCCAGAATACTCAATTTAATGCAGAATTCCTTTTACTGCGAAAGTAACTGAATCGTTTGTTTAATTTTATAACTATATAAAAATATCGACTTTAAAGAAGTGCATTGTATAAAAAAACTTTTACCGGACCATGATACTAAGATATGTATCAAATGCAAATATGTCCAGCTCCTTTTTTAATCAACATTAACATACAGCATTTACGTTAACATGTGCTTGCAGTTTTTCCAAGGGCAACTGAGCAACTGAAGCATAATTTATGTTATAATGGGATAGACAGGACAGGTAGATTGTTTCAGTATTTAAACAAATCCACCATCTTTTCTCATTAGAAAGAGTTCTGCACAAACCTTTACATGTGGCATGCAGGATGCAAACTGCAGTCAGGCCTGCATTATATTTTTAAAGTGACAAGCAATACAATCGAGTACATTATATGAACTGGTTTTAAGCAAACTGCTATTTCTTGTGTGATAATTAAGGTGAACGCATAAGTTAATCCTGGATATTGAGGTCAGAATGCAATGAAGATGACTTGGTAAAAAAATAAAAACACACGTCTGGCTTGTTGACTACTTTTAAGGTCAGTTCAGTCCAATTAAACAAAAAAAAAAACTGAGGATACAATGTTTTAGAAGTTTTAAGGATCATACAGATGAAAATATCTTCAAAGAGGCTTGAAAAGACAGATACTGTCAACTGCAGCAGTACTTGGGCTGTACAAGAGCAGTCAAGAATGCAGGTAATGGGCTGCATTAGGTTGATGAGCTAACAGAAATAAAGCCAAAAGTACAGCTTCAGATTGAGGATCAAATTTGACATATTAAGTCAAGATCATTTTGCACTGGGCTTTCTAGACTTGACTCAGGCACTATCTAGTTATCCACGTGGCCCTTGCCCCTGAAGTGCCACTGTAAAAGAATGTATGTGAAGGTTGTGCAATTCTTTCAAATCTGGCACTGATGTTGAAGACTTAGAGGTAACAGAAGTGAGGTGATTCCGTTCTCTGTGAGACATGTAAGGCTGCAGGACCCGGAGTTAACGTCTCGTCAGAAAGGTGCGGCCCCACATTTGTGGTGGCGCCCCTGACCAAATGGGACCCCAGCAGCAGCCTGCCCTCTGACTGCCAAGCGCTAACAGAGTCTGACCTAAATGGGCTGTGAATGGCAGAGGTGTAGCCAGAGATTAACAACGTGTGGCAGCTGGAAACAGGTCGCGTTTGCACACAATAAATACTGTTGCACCCCTCCATGCAGAACGAGACCCAGACATTATAGCTGTTATTAATAGAACGATTATAGGTAGAGCAAGAATAGCATGTTTATGTCCAAGCCTCGTCACAGCCAGGGAAAACACATTACAGATATTTAACACCAGGATATACCCTTTAAAAAGTGAGACTCGTTAAAATGGAGACCAGGAGACCTGTCTTTCCATGTGTCACTTTGTGCACTTGACTGTACAAACACAGATTATATGGTACAAGCATATACTGTACATAGTTTATATAAATTATAAATAGCACCACATGGCTTTGGAAATGGTCCAATTATTGTGAACAGAAAGTGCTTATTAAACATTTCTGAAGAAATATCAATGTGTCTCTGCTCACAAAACAAACTCTGAGATGTTCGCCACATACTTGTTTGCGGTTCACCGCTTGAACTAAAAGACAAAACGTGAGTAAAACATGGAGTCACGTCTTATTTGCTCCTCGTGGAGATGAGACTCCAGTCCAGCTGAGTTTAAAGTTGTTTACTCCTGTGTCCTGCGTGTATACTGCTGTTTGGTTTCATCAGATTGATTACTATGGATGTTTTGAGACTTTTTCTGCCTCTTGAAGGAAGAGGCAAACTGCTCGGCCGCATGCTAATGTAAAACAGAACGGGATGGTGCGGCTTTCCCTCTGACACTGTTTGGATGGGTATGTAAATGTTTAACAGTGGCGTGAGTAAACACACACAGGGGTTAGGTGTCAGGATTTTGAGGATCGTAGCTGTTAACGCCCCTGCCGTGCATAGCCAGCAACCTCACAACAGCACAAAACAGTATGTAAACATGAAGCTATTCTTACCTTAAAGAAACACTGACATCACATGCAGAGGAATCCTCCCCATGGACAAAACAAATAGCTCCAGGCAAAAATGAAAATGCAAACCCGGCAATGTCTTAAAGAAGGAAGTCTGCTTCTTTAGTTCCCAAACTCCAACTACACAACAATTATGAACATTATGTTTGGATCTTTGGATAAGACTAGCCTGGCCAAAATATTGACTGTCTGCCTGAGGTCCACATTTATCTCCTATAGAAAATGTATGGCACATCATGAAGATGGGAATCAGACAGTGATGATCTTGGAGTATTGAGCAAATGAAGTCTGATATTTCGTATGAATGGGTAAATATTCCACTTGCAAATCTCCAACAATTATTATTCACAGTTCCCAAACGATTAGAAAAGAAAGATATAACGCAGTAGTAAACATGTCTCAGTCACAACATTTGACTGTGTTGCAGACATCAATGCTTTTTTGGTCAGTAATAATATTGAAAGTTGTCATTTTGTCAGATAAATAAAGGTTTACGTAAATTAACAAATCGCAGTTAATTTAAATGCCCCAACTTTTCTGGAAATGGGGCTTGTAAATAGTTTAACTAAATTAATTTCTAAATATATAAGCTATCCAAGTAGCCTCAGTAACCTCAATACCTATTACATTTTTAAAATATTTTACTGATCCTACAGGGAGAGGTTTGTGTGTTGTGGACAGCTGCTGCATTCAATGCATGCTACTATTTGGGGGGTTCAGTTGTGCGGCCAAGAGGAACTGGGAGTAAAACCACCAACGCATGTTTTGTGGCTTATGAATGAGGGTACAGACTAGTGACTTTTTTATACAGGTGGATACTGTTTTAGCCATCAGCTGGCTGACAGCTGTGCTCTTTACAGTGGGTCAACTGAAACCATCAGCAGGAAAATGTGGGGCAACATGAGCTGATTTGAGAGAATGCAAAGTGTTCTTAGGTCAGTTCACTGATCAGGATCCTGCAGGACGTTTGTCAGATTGTTTGCAGTAATACACAACTTTGCCACCTGGATGAGTCAGCTTTGGAAATAAAGTAAAGTAGCCTCCTAATCACATTTTCTGGACTTTCACTGCTCTTTGACAAGCGAGTAGTAATAATTTCTCTAGCTTTTCATGGTGTCATGGTGCAGTGGTGTTGTAGTGGTGTGGGCTATGTTATGAAGTGGGAATTGTAGTGTACACACCTGTAAAATCCTTAGTGGATTAAGTGGAAATTTATTTTTTACGATAATTTCTATTTATTAATTGTATCATATTTGGTAGGAATTTCATATAGACTTGTGATGTGTGTTTTGCAGTATTTAGCTTAATGTGCTGTAAAGGGCGACAGTTTAGTTTTCCTTCTGTATGAGTTGAAGTGTTAATTTGAGTATGTGCAAATACTATATCACTGTATATGTGGTGAACCTCAGGTGCTAAAGGGGAACCTAAAAAAATCCTAACTTTCTTTTGATATAATTAATATGTTTTTATTTTTGCAAATATGGTTTCATGTAAAAATTTGATCCCTTGTGACTGTCTTGTTTTGTTCTCCCTTTATTTATATATATATACTTTTTCAGGGACACATTTTCTGTGGTCTGTTTACTTGTACACGTGATTTGAACTTAAGTGTCAGGGTGTTGACAGTTTTATGTTTCAGCTTCATTGTTATATATTTTCACGCATAAATCCAACAGTTTGGTGCTGCTCTCTGGTTTGAAATGCTAGGGCATACTGCTGAGTCAATATTAACCTGTGGTGAAGCGTTTAGTGACATTACTTATGATGTTACACAGTGACAGGATAGTAGAAAGACTGAGCTCTCTTAACTACAATGGCAAAACACTCATCCAAACATGCAGTGCGTGTATAGAAATGATTTCCAACCATGTGCTTCTTTCAGACCTGTCTCCACTACAACTTGATTACTGTGTCACTACAAAAATGCTGACCAATTCATTTCTTTTTGGTTTGAACCCTTAACTTTGTATGGCCTCAACAGGCTTTCTGCAAACAACCTATGATTGATGTGAGTTGAAGCACCATCTGAGTTGGTGTGATTTTGTTTTGCTATCTAAATGAGAGCCAGTGAGAGTTTTCATTCTTTGGTGATGTCTATTTGGCCGCTTTTCACTTTTTTAAGGAGCATTTATGGGTTTGGACTTGGGTTTAGTTTAAGGTAAAAGATGTGGTTTTGCATGTGGAGCTGGAGAGAAAAAGGTTTGAGGTTATAAAGTGAGTGTAGACAATGGCCTTTCTAACTCTTGTAATGCAAACATAGATGTATGTGCTTATCTGTGCATGTGTGTGTGTGTGTGTGTCTCTTCTTCCCTGAAAGAGGCAAGATGGTGACACACCACTGACCCCAGGCTGGCATGTGGCGGCAGTTTATTTTACAGCCAATGGGGTAACTGGACGGTGACTGTGTGTGTGTGAGAGTGTGTGTGGCAGCAGCAGCGAGCCCCAGATGTCTGCTGAAGCCGTCCAGATCATCAAGTGCACAGGTGAAGCACTGCGACGAGGTCATTCTCGCATCGGCCACCTGGGAGAAAAGTCTCCCTTTATTATAGTATGAAGCTTAATATCAATGATCTGGATGACAGATGTGTTTTATGTTCAGAAATATACTTTCCACTCTATGGAGTGTTTACACTGGCAAGACACTTTTACTGATATTATGGTGCCTGTATTTCAATGTTATTACATTGTCAATATTGCCAGTGTTCCTACTAAACTTATATAAGTTGCTCTAGGTGACTTCTAGGATGGGTGGAGGTGAAATACCATCTCCATCTGGTAATCCTTAATTTAATTTTGGATTATGGATTCGGATTTTATCAAATTTATACTGGAGTACATTATATTAAAATGTGTTTCTAATGTTTTGGCTCCTTCATTTTAAATGGGTTGGCCAACCTCTTAATACAATGCACTTCAGTATGATTCCACCACCCACTATGACTTCAATAATAAACATTCATAAGAATTATCGCCTTTCAGACAGTTCTAAATTAAAAATTTTAAAAAGAAGAAATTATAATGTTAGTAGAATTCACAGCAGAGCTGCTGTAGTGGATTATATTTTACAGGTGAATCTAATAAAGTGGCCAGTGAGTGTATGTATGTATGTATGTGTAGGGTAGCAACATTGTCATTTATTTTTCTCTTCATCATATTTACAGTTGTGATCAGAGGAGAACACTGTGCCCAGCGAGGCGCTTTAAACATGTAGCAGAATTTGAAAAACAAAACAAATGATTAAATGACAGGTGTCACTGTATGTGGTGGTTAGCACTGTAACCTCACCTCAAGAAGGACTTGAGGTTGACTCAATGGGTTGGCCACGTACTTCTCTTTGTGGAGTGTTCATGTACTGAATTGAATTGACTTAAAAATGCCAGAAGGTGTGAATGGTTGTCTCAAAATCAGCCCTGTAACAGACTGGCGATCTGTCCAGATTGTACCCCTGTCTCTCGCCCAGTGATGGATGGGACTGATTCTAGCTTCCCCCGCGATCCTTAAGAGCAAAAACTGTAGGATAATGGATCAAACAACCTAAATCTTGATGTTAGACTTTCTGCTGAATTTCTCTTTCGATGTAACAACATCAAATTATGCCATGCCCCCATGCTGCTGGCATCAATTTGGTATACAAGGTGAACTGGGTTGTAAACATTTCCTTTTTAACAAACATCTGCAATCTATTTCTCTCATACCTTAAATGCCTTTTGTGTGCAAGGGCAGGACTTTTGGAGGGCTGCTTGTCTCCAACGCTGTTTCTTTCATCTTTTCTTCATCAGACATCCAGTTTTTCCTTTGGCATCTAAAAAGGTGTGTGAGTCCTGAGAATGATCCTGGGAACAAAGTCACATATTAGAACAGAAGGAAGGATGCCTTTCTTTGCTGTCTGGTGGGGGTATATTACAGCATGTTGTGCAGGACTATCATCAGTACTGTTTAAATGAGGACATTCTTCCTCACCATGTGAAGCCATGATGAAAGCAGTGCTAAAGCCAGGCATCAGCTCGCTCTCAGCCACACATTTCTAACCACGAGATAAAACAGAAGAGATTTGCGCAGAAACAGATGAGTCAGAGTGATTTTAGGATATTAAGGTATTAAAACTTTAGTTGTGATAGATATTTTATATTCAGTAGAACTTATGAGGATATATTTATCTTCCATTTCACCACACATACATATCAATAAATCTGCTTAGAACTAATAGAAAATAGATAAATAGAACTCTTGAACTTGCCAGAGAATCTTTATGTTTTTAATTTTCCTCTGTATCAAAGTAGTCCAGTGATAGTTGTCTGCACATTCAGTGGTGCAGTCCAAAGAGAAACTCCTAATAGTGAATCTGGCACACTTACTTTTCCAAAATACAAATACAGATTTAAAAAAAAAGCAACATTCCTGTTTCTTGTAAATGTTGCCCTGGTTTTATGGAGCTGCCTACAGGGTATGTACATCTAATCATATAGCATCTAATAGATTACATTTATTCATAACCCCTTTTAGTAAATAGAATGTATTGAACATATACAAAGATGTGTGTTTTTCCAACTAATAACAATTTAAAGCAGGTGAGGTTTTATGAATGCATTTTATTGTGGGAAAGTCCACTAAGTATTTACTCTGCATCATGACATGTATTTTATACCAAAATCAATTACTTCTCCTTGGTTAACGCAGCCACTGGAGGTCCCTCTTGCTCCAAAATTGCCAGGTCAGTTGCAAACCCATTTGGCAAGCAGTAAGACATCTCTCAAATGTGTCTTCAATTAGTGGGCTGCAGTCAACACCATCCTTTGACTTGGAATGTCAGCTGAGTTGGAGATAACCTCCCTGGTTTTCTTTTATCTCACCATAAAAACCCCAGTGAGGGACAGCTCTGTCATAGATGTCCTGCACACATTTGTAAAGCAGATTTAGAGTTGCAGATAACCAAAAAAGCCACTTCTGAGGAATACTTTTCACTTTTCACCTCAGTTAATATGACTCATGTTGGCATGACTGAGTTATGGGCTTCTCTAGCATCCCAGAGGTTCTGTTAAGTAGCAACTGGACTTATTTCTTGGTTCTTGAAGACGTTTCACCTTCCATTCAGAGTCACTGTGGAGTCAGAGACTCCAGACTCCACAGTGGTTATAAGCCTGCAACTCCAGCCAGTCAGTCAAAACTTATGAAGCTTCTGGATGGAAGGTGAAACGTCTTTAAGAACCAAGAAATAAGTCCAGTTGCTACTTAACAGAACCTCTGGGATAACCGTGACCTGGACGACTGAGAACCTTCACAGACATGCTTCTCCAGCATGTGCAGCTTTCCATTCAGTGTGCAGGCTCATTAGTACAACATCATTCATGTCCAGGCAACCAGGCTGGTAACTTGAGAGAAGATGAACTGAAGTGCACAGGTGAAGATTCTTCAGCAGCAGGATGCATAGATGAAACAAGTTCATGTGTTACGGTTTTACCAGCAGGGACTTTGAAGACTGCTATGGCTATTATGTTCTGATATTTAATATCCATAAATTTGACCAATTTAATGCACAGAAATCACAAGAATTCATGTTTCCCATGGAATTTGATTCACATCACTGTGGGAAAGTGGCACAGCTTTAAAAGAAACACGAGACACTATAACTCTTCAGTGAAGACCAGACTAGTAAAATTACTGTATTTTAGGATTCAATTTTTTAGAGCAGGACAATCCACCACACCTAGTGAATTGTAGTGGGAACTGAGAATAATAACAACTGTTAAATGAATGCATTTATTCAAAGCTCTTCTTGTTTTAACTTCTAATCCAACTCAAGCTCAGACTCTTTTATGTGAGGAAGTACAGACAATGATCCTGAAGCTATTGTGCATTTTTGCAACCATTTTCCAAAGTCACTAAAACCATTTTTGACATATTTGTGGAAACAGTTTACAAGACAAGAAAATATTACATTTCAGATGTTTTTTGATGTGGAAGACATCTACATCCTTAACAATCTTTTGTCAAAAAGCACAAAAATAGCTTCTAAAAATTTTCCATAGAGCAGCTTCAGAACAATTTGTACACTTCATGTTCTTGACTTTTTTGCCTATTAATCTAAACCCATATTGGGTTTAGCCAAGAATTTTGGCAAATGCTTAAAACAATCAACAACTAAATTATTTCATTAGCTAAACTACTTCATTGTAGAAGCCACTTGGGCAACAATGTCATTGTTCAATGGGTTAGCTTAGACTGCAAACACTGGTCTCAAGTGTGTAATCTGTTTTTCAATGAATAGACACACTGAAAAACAAAGACAACACATTACTATAAAATACTGTGTCTCCACAAAGGCAGCAAATTGCTTTTCATGGCTACAACAACTTTTAATATAAAGAAACACTTAGAGAAGGTCAGTGTGACCATGATGAAATATGTATGTACAGGTGATATTCATTTTGTATTTTATTAACTGGAGCCTTTTCATTTTAACATCATTTTATGGTCTCAAAGTGGTCGAGTGGTGGTTACGTGAAGTGCATTGTAACTATCCAGCTACCAGTGTTCTCCAGATTATTGCTTTCAATGAACAGTGATATGCATACTATAATTTTGATATAATATTAAAATATATTGTTTTTAATGCAATTAAGGGTAATTAAATATGTTACTGGTCAATTTGTAATTCTGAGACAAAAGAAACCACTACAAAGATGTAATACAACAAAAGAAGCTAATTTACAGTGGACAGCAAGGTTAGCAGTGGTAGCCTTGTATATAAATATTACATATAGATGTGAATAAAATTGTTGGTACCCTTCCTTTAAAGATGTTACAAAATGCCTAACGGGTGACCCAGACGCAGAAACACAGCGAAAGCAGAGCTTCTTTCCAACCAGATTTATTAGCAATAGACTTATTCAATAACCACAGAGCAAACAGAGGCAATGCAAAAAGAAACGAAACCTGAACAGAGGGAGAAATCTACGGGACACTGCAAAGGCAGGCAAACTACAAAACGAAATAACCACAAATGCTCCCGAACAAAAACCGCAGCTCTAGGCTGGTAATATCTAATAAACAAAGAAAACCACAGCTAAACACTGGTACGAATAAACTAGAAAACAAAATCACAGCAAAGTGCTGGAGAACGAACAAACTAGAAAACAAAATCACAGCAAAGTGCTGGAGAACGAACGAGCGAGAAAACAGAAACAAACAAACTGACTGCGCTGAACACTTACTGTAACCGTGACGAAAAAGCTAGAGGTCGGGGAAAAGGTTAGTGACAGGAACAAGGATCGTACGAGGCAGACATGTGACACACTAGCAACCAAAAACTGGAAAAGGACCAACTTAAATACA
>OMLM01020790.1:48905-65890 GCA_900302695.1 Helostoma temminkii | reverse complement strand
TGTGTGTTTTGGGTCATTGTCCTGTTAGAGAACCCATGACCTGCTACTGAGACCAAGCTTTCTGACGCTGATGCACCTTGACCTTGGAGTTCACCCCTAATCTCTCTGGAATGTCTTCTGGTTACCATTCGCATTACGCGTCTCTTCAATTTGTCCTCCATTTTCCTCTTGTGGCCACATCCAGGGAGGTTGGTTACAGTCCAGTAGACTTCTGACTAATATGTTGAACTGTAGTCACAGGAACATCAAGGTGCTTGGAAATGATCTTTTACCTGTAACATGTTTGTCTATAATTTTCTTTCTAATCTCCTGAGGCAACTCTCTTGTTTTTTTAAATTGCTTCTGTTGAGCCACAATTCAAAAGCAGTGTCTGATTTTCATTAGTTAATTTTTAGTTAATTTTTATTTATTATTACTTTTAGTCAGTTTATTTTACTTCGGTGAGCACTGTGAGTTTTTCTGTCTTTAAGAGAAGACAATTACAGTCCATGTATGTAGGTATTGAAATTAACATGTTAGCTGCATCGGTAGCAGCAAATATAATGTTACTGCAGAAAAATGAATTAAATGTAACATCCATTTTAGTATTTATATACTTAAACAAAATCAACTAAAAAGAAGTTTACTATATATCCTGTTTAACATCAAGATGTTAATATATCATTTTACACATTGACAGACACATGAATAAATGAATTCTGTCTGACACAGATACTCGTACAGAGCATGTACATGTATGCTCCTAATCACAAACGCGCATTACCTTAACTTCTGTGTAATATTATTATAAGCGTTCCCACCTGTCTGCAGCTGTCAGCAGCTACAAATACCTCCCATCTACTGTTCCTGCAATGTTAGCACACACAGATACAGTAGTCCCTCCTCTCTCCCTAACCCAGGATGAGAGGGCCCTCAGTGAGTATGATCATTGAGCCGCGTACAGCAGGAATGCAGTCTGGCCTTCTGCCAAAATGAGGTCTGACAACAAACTTTAAAACATTTAACAAACAATAATTGAAGCTGAGCTGCTCAAGAACTGTAAAATGGTCCATTTTGTAGATACAAACTTCAATAAAAGTGTCGTGTGGAACACATTGTAAGTTGACGCAAAAATCTCTCTAAACTAATTTTGGGGCTTTTTAAAAATCTCACCCCTGTAGAGTCTCATCACTGCTAGAAGTATGTTTTGAATAAAGTGGGTGGCATGTAGAGCATGGCATTGGCACATATTTTGTAATTCAAAAACATATGTACAAATATAAATAGGTTTGTGAGAATATAATGTGATGAACAACAATCTTCTTTTTTTCCCTTTTTCTTTGTACTTGATTAAATGAATAACTGACACAGTCAGATTGTTGGATTCATTGATAAAAGTAGCCATTAGCTGCATTTCATTGTAACCCATATAAAATTTTTATTATTTTTATATAATTCATTGCAATTTGATTGAAAGCTGCTTTGAAATCACATGAACCGCCTCAACAGAAACCTTGACCTCAGAAATAAGGTTACAAACCCTCTGAAGTGATTAAAAATTGCTACATCAACCAGCAAGAACAAACAAAGTGCAAATAAGACAACCTGGGATATTACAGCTGGAGTTTTCTCTTCTTTTGGTGAGCAAACGAAAATCAGCAAGTAAAACAAACTGGTAGATCCCCGAATATAATAACAAAGTGTATGTAAATATAATATGAGTACTGAATTTTAAATTTAAATCACGTAGACTACAAATATGGTTCATGAACGCAGACGCATGCAGACTGTGTCAGACAGTAACGACATGAACAAGGGCAGGTGTTGCGCAAATATGAACATATTAATCGTTGTGGACAACACACACTCACCTGCAGAGTAGCTCATGTGTGGTACTCCATGGGATGTATGTTCCAGTTTCATGCAACACAAGCACAGGCTGCAGTCTGAGTGTCGCCACTAGGAGAACTATAGCACAATCTCTATTTATGTAGACAAATTTATGATACGTCAGAATCTCTTTCTTCAAACATGAATGTAATGGAAAATGCTAAACTGAAATTGGTGTTCATCCTCCTTTTGTTGCTAAGTAAGGTGTAAGGACTTTTAAACATGAATGTAATATAGCTCCTATATGTATGTAAATTAATTTCTCGATTCAATTCATTGAATTTATATAGTGCCAAATCACAACAAAAGTAATGGCTAAGATTTAAGACCTCACAGAATATAACAAAATATGTAAAAATTATATCCCACTTGAACAAGCACTAGGTAGAAGAAACCTCCAGCAGAATAAGTTTATCTCAACCGGTTGGGCTGAGTGGAAAGTAAAAAAAGAAAAGAACAACCAGCAACAACAGGGCAACAACAAGCAGCATATAAAAACACTGGACAGGTTGATAGGGCCAGTGACTGCTCAGTAGACACAGACAGCTGCGAGGCCAGAGGAACCTGCAGAGAAGTGCAGAAAGGAGACAGACTCGAAATACATTGTGTTTTCTGATCCAGTTGCTCCGACAACAACAGTCTAAACAAATTGCATGATTTCATCTGATTTCTGTTATTTACAAAGTTGAATACTTTTCTAAACTCTACACCACAACCACAAACAGTGATTAGATATTTTCATCTCATTGCTTATCTCTACTTTCAGTGGAGGGTTTTGCTGCCCCATGCATGTCTAAATGTTGTCTCTGTGGGATTTCCACCTTGACAACAACAGATTTGTTAGTGGAAACAGTTGTGTGCACACTGCTAAATGTTTACACCGTTGTTTATTTGTCATACCCTACATAATCCTGCGACTATGCTGTTGCATTTCTTTTCAGAGCATTGCAGCCAAGACCTTTTGCATTCCTTATTTCAGTGACTTGAGCTGAAGCTTATGCTACAGCTGCACTATTTAAGTGTCTCTGGACAAGAGTGTCAAGTAAAAGCCTACAATGTAAATGGAAAAAATGTGTGTAAAAGCCCTCCACACATACATGCGTGACTGCATACGCACTGGATCCTATTTGTGTGTGCATCTGTATGTGTATGTATATACTGTGTGAGTAAATCCCTCTCCACTTGCTCCCTGACGTCTCTGCCAAGCAGACAGGGTGACATGAGAATTGAACCATCTGCGTCTCTCCCGCTGGCCCAATCGCCAGGCAGACAGTAACTCACTCCAGCTGTCTGGGAATGGAAAAGACGATCCAGAGATCCAGAGAAATGAATGGCAACAACATTACAAAAGAATGAAGGATGGAGAAAAAAATGAGAGTGACGTGAGACAAGGCAGATGTAACATGGTACTTTCTTTAAGCTGCCCATGTGAACTTCTTTTTAGAGATTCACAGCCGGGTATTCACTGTTCTGACCAAAGAATACTCCTGAGGCCTCTTCAGAGTGTGGACAAGACCAAAACACAAGGTTTAACCCATGTGCTCATGAAGGCTCCAAGTTGTGTCAGAAACACAGCAAGTTCACTATATCTGAAAAAAAGAAGTCATAAAATTGAAGATACACATGTCACTGTCACAGCAGTTGTATTTCTTACTTGGCTCTGTAGATCTGTGCTGGACAACACTGAGTTGGAAAATTAAAAACACACTTTTCCACTGCAATGTCTGCAAATAATATATAACCATGATAACCATGACAATATTCATCAGCAAAAATAAGTCTCATCAGCCTAAATTTCTACCATAGCGAAAAGTTTTCACTGAGGGAAGCCTGTCTTTTACAGGTCTGGCCTCTAAAGTTTCTTCCGTTAGAGGGAGTTTTTCCTGTCCTTTAGGGACTTACTTGATGCTTGTGCTGATGAGGGAGGAGCAGGTGCCAGTTAAGGCACTGAACCAGCATCCTTGTTGGCCACAAGCTCACTTCTTTAAGCATTACACCAGCACTGCTTCAATGTGTCTGTGTTTTGCATTTAAAAGTATTTTTTTCATGAAAGAACCATGTAATTAGGTATTGAACACAGGGGGAATAGACAGTAATCAATTCATTACACATCCAACAATACGTTTCAATATTGAAATGAATTTTATGATGCAAAAACATGATGTACTACTAACTAGGCCTGTGGAGAAAAGTATTCAGCCCCTTGAAAACTCCATCGGAAGAATTAAAAACTGCATTGATCAGTCTTAGAAAGGTTACTAATTAATCTCTAAGGCTGTGCAAATCTAAAGATCCACAGTGAAAGAGACTATCAACAAATGAATAAGACATAGAACGGCAGTGAACCTTCCAAAAACCGACTGACTTTCCATGATGACGACTCATCCAGGAAGTCACAAAAGATCCAAGGAAAACATCCAAGGAACTGCAGTCCTCTTTCACCTCCATAAAAGTTATTATGACTTCACTGTCCAATAGACATTGGTTAGAAAAACAGCTGCTAACACAGAAGAACCATGAACAAGGCAGCCAGATGACCCTCAAATCTTTTGGGAAAATGTTCCATGAACTGATGAGGCTGAACTGGGCTGAACTGTTTGGTTACATGTGGCGTAAACCAAACACAGAATACCACAAAAAGAACATCATGCTACCGCCGAGCATGGAGGTGGCAGTGTAATGTTGTGGAGATACTTTGCTGCTTCAGAGCCAGGCTGACTTAGGTAATGGAGAAACATTGACTTCCAAAATGACAGCTCTCATTTAAAACATGTATTCTGTGTGTACTCAGGTTACCTTTGTTACCTTTTTATCTGAAGATGTGAAACAGTTTAGTATGAGAGGGACACACAAAAAGCTAAATATTATAATATATATAATATAACTGAATATTCTCACAGTACTGTATGTGGACAACTGGTCTACAAACAAGCATAAAATTCAGCATAACAGAAGAATAAAGTTTCCAGTAATAAATTAATGAGTAATGAATATGCACTGGGGTTTGAAGGGAACAAATTCTTTCATGGAAATTAATCAATAACAAAAACACAACAATGAATTCAACTAACTAAAATAACAGTCTCAGATCTATGTTTCCATTTTCCCTATAATTAGTACTAAATTACATGATTCTTTCCAGGAAACTTTCAAGGAATTATTAGGAAATGATGGACCTGTAAAATAAAGTGGTATGAATTTTCACTCTCGATCGCTTGATTACGATATGTAATCCATCACAGTGAGCATAAAGTCTGCATTATTTTTGGACAAAAACTGAATTATCACTGTAATGAAAAGCAGCTGCACTGTGCAGAAAAGAAAGCAAATTAGTATGCTCTTGCAGTAAAGTTTCTTACAATATAAATATGGTATATTTTAATTTTTGTTTCTCTGGCCATTAGTTTTTAGGTAAGAACACTCATGCTACATGCTAGCACCATGCAGAGGTGGTGTACGCTTGACGCTATATTCACATTCACCACCAACATAGTAGCTTATTTTGCCAAACGTTACTTTGTTTATGTTAAGAATTAATTTCTGACCACTTGAATGTTTTAGCACCACTGAACCTATACCACCTTCTTCAGTGACAGCTTGGGCCTGAATGAGCCTTGCATTGGTTCAAGCAGGCACAGAAGTCTCAGTAGTTCCATGTTTCACACAGCCACCATGTCAGTACGATACTCAGGTTGGATCGTTATTCATCACACATCATTAAGGAGACGTCCAACATTCATTCTGTATTATGGCAACAACCTGGATATTGGGTAACATGAAGAATAGAGCCTTAAACAGCCTAGATCTATAAAAAACTACAAATACTAAGATTTTAGAGACCAGTGCCTAAAATGTCTGCACAGCATAGTGTGTCTATGACCTATCATTCAGTCTGAATATAGCTCTGAGCTACAGCAAACATTCTTGCTGCTACATTGCTATCTGCTTTCACAAAGCTCCCTCCGTCTTCACAACCCTCCCTTGTATTATGAATTCTGATGGTGGATTACATAATTTAACTTAAGCACACGTAACTTTGTTGTTAAGCAGAAAAGACGGTAAAACAATATGAAAAACTAAAATAGGCCAGATAAAACTCAACTCATCATCTTCACACTTATTCCCATAATCCCCTTTCCTATTAGTGTAAACTATCAGAGAAAACACTAAATATGCCGCGTGTACTTTTAGGTTTTGGAACCATCCGCACACTCAGTCTTTCAGTACCACTCTGAAAATAAAATAACAGTAAAGACATTGGCGCCACTGCAGTTTGATGAGCAGATGATCCAAACACATTAGAAAATGGAAAAAGAGCTGAATGGTTGAAAAGTTTAGCTGCTGTCAAAACAATTGATGCAAGACTGTCAAAACAAGCAGCTGTGCATAAACCCTTGATTCCAGACAGAGATATGTATCTGCAGTACTGCTAAGGAAACAAAGACCTACACACTGCTCTATGATTTCTTTAACAAACCACTCAGGTTTAACCCTTTTGTGATGTTTAATAGTAATAATGTCTGGGCGGAAGCTCAGAAGACTTTACTGTTTTGCACTGCACTGATGAAGACAGAAGGAACATGCAAAATGCTGCATATCATCATGTCAGACTCAAAGAAATATAGACTATTTGTTTAGCTTTTGTTAATCATCGGTCAGTGAATGAGGCTGTGTAACCAGTGAGCATGTGTTCTGCTGCCTTTCTCCATGTATATCATGTCTGTAAATGTGTGTGTGTCTTAGTTTTGGTTAGTTAATTCGATCCATCTTAACAGCGGTAATGCACAAGATGAAATTTTAGTCAGTGCAAACGAACAACATCAGACAAGAAACTAAGCCACAGGGTCATAAATATGCTCAAATGTTCCCTGGCGACAAAAAGCTCCTCAGTGATTGTAAGAGCACAGCAAGTGCTTGAATGCAGTTTGTCATTGTTGCGGCCAAGAAAACTACCCCCCATGCAGCAGGCAGGATTAACGCCGCCGATGCACACTCCCCGTTAGCCTGAAGCCTTAATTTGGTACCAAAACATAAGGAAAATATTTTAATACTATTTTCTGCACAGTGCGGCTGGTGTTACATCGATTAAATTGCTTCAGAGCTGAGGTCCAAGCGCTTCAAGACCGCAAGCTCCCAAAAGAAAAACAGTACATTCAAGAAGAAGAAAGAATATCTATTCATCTGCAGGCTATGGTATTTTCTTTGCGGCATGCTCGTGACTTTTTTTTTATAATCCTATATGGCAAGGTTTAAATCTTGACTTAATAAACAGCAGTTTTACCTCCAGGTATTTTCATTGTCAATTAACCCGTATGGATTGGTGTCAAGGGGTGGTGGTTGACTTCTAGACCCCAGACAAGTTGGAAAATGTCTGGCTATAAAACAGAGGAAGAGGTGTCTGGGTGTGGAGCTGGGAGTTGTGGGTTTGGAGTCTGGGGGTATATGTGCTCTAGCCATAGTGCTGCAACAGGCATCTGCAATGACTGTAATTTGAGCAGTCAAAAAAATAAAATTCACTTTTATTCTGATGCATTTTTGGAAACAAAATTCTCTTTCCAGTAATAAACTTAAATTGTACTATACCTGGGACTTTCTCCACTTTACTCCTAAAGTCCCGTTTTTCTCTAAAATGAACTTAAATCTGATTGCAATTCCACAAACAACGTTATTCCCACAATCTAATCTACGATCTGTCAAGGAATTCTGCATTGTTTGTTTTAGCACACGATACGCAGTTTGCACAGTTACCAAAGAAACAAGTGTTTTCAAACAACAGACCATCTCCACTAAGCTTTAGAGGTAATTAGAGGGGGTTGAATGAAGGCCAGTGCATGCTGCAGCATATTGTACACTGGCAAGAGGGAGGACTTGCAGCTTTGATGTAACATGGATTGAAAAGGACTGAAGGGTGGCTGCATTCCCAAAATATGATGTGACCTCTATAAAAAGCGAGTCCAGAACCTGTCTTCAATCTGCTCAGGGATCAGTACTTGGGTCACAAGCTGACACCATGCTGATTATGGCTTAAGAAGCCAAGAAATGATCTTAGACCACAATTTCTAACATTTTTTTAATAACTGGAGTCCAGAGAGCTGGTGGGGCTTCAAAGTCTAAATTCACTGTACTTAACCCAAGCATGAAGTGAAAGTAAACGTCAAGGTTAGAAATGAGAACATGTGGATGCATGGTCACAGGTCCAATCCTGCAGGCAAGGTCATCTATCCTCCCTCTTTAGTGTGACACAGAGCCTCCAGTGGAACAGCTCAATGACCGACACCAAGACTGTGCTACTCGTTGCAGAGAAAGAAAGTCCTCCCTTATGCTCCTCCTTAACAAGTTGGATTTAAAGGTAAACACTTACGTACCATGTTACAAATTGCAGCACATGTTGTTGCTTACAGGTTAAAGATCATGTAAAAGGTCAAATATGCAAATATAAATGACAAAATTACACATACTTTCCGACACAGCTTATAACAAAATGAGATTTCACTGGGATAGATTTTGTATTTCTTGTCCTAATGTTGTATAAACTTACAGTATATCATTACAGTATTACTAGGTGTTGATGTTTATCCGATATGTTTACAATTTTAGCTAAGCACGCTAGGCAGCTAACACTGGCTAACAGTAAACAAAAGGTAGCCTGCAGGTAAAACTACACCACAGTTTGGACTTACTTAAAGTTTGACTTTGTGAGGGCCTTAGCTAAGAGGTGAAGGGATCACCAAAGTGTTCAAAATTCATCCTGAAGGCGAAAACTAAAAGTGTCTTCATGCAGAGCCAGGTTTATTATAAATGACAGAAATGTCAAAAAAATTTGGGAAATGTTTGGGACTCTAAGTTCACACACAGCGGCTGGCAAAATGCACTGATTCGGTACACTTGTGCTATCTAACATTAGAAATGAACATATGAGGATACTCCACTTTATAATACTCCTGTAGTGAGTTGTGATTTCATTCTTATGAAATCAATAATTTCTCTTTATACACATGATCGTTTTTGATCCTCAACTTATTTCGTACAGGTAGCTTCTGAAAAATAAAGAGTGCCAGATGGAGCTCCGTTCAGATACTCTAGTTATGCAATAAATATTTCATGCTAGTAAATTAAAATATTACATCAGACTTGGTATCAGCAGGCACCTTTTATTAAAATACTGGGTTTGGGTCCAAAAGAATAAACCTGATTACATTTCATTAATCTGGCCGCTTTCATCCAGAGCAACTTGGTATGGTAGCAATACATTTGCGATGTATTGCAGGACCAGAACATACAGTAGGAACATGTTTTCCTCTTTTAAAGGGCCTTTTCTTTCTCAGAAAATAACTACATAAACTCCCAGACACAGGATAATGTGAGAGAATAAAAAAATCTTGGCCAACACCAGGTCAGTTTACAGGAGAAAAAAGTGAATGGCTGCACCTGAATGATATACAATGTGTCATTTTCAAATAAACATATCTGTATTTTGCTACTTTCTATCACTGATTGCTAAAACACAATGGTGATTCAAAGTATAGCCAGAGAGGCTGGATGGAAGCTTCTAATGTTGATGTTCCAAACACTCGTTGGTTGACTGGTCTCAGGAAAAAATTTATTGGCTGTCAGGCAGTGATACAGTTTACTTTTCCAGACCACTTGTCTTTCCTTCTTTTCTGCTTGAGCAGAAAAATAGTCGTGTCAAAGAGAGAAAGACAAGAAACCTCTAATTAACAGAAAATGAAATAGGAGACTTTATAGCACACTTAAATTTCTTCCAAGTACTGCACACAAGTAAGTGATGATAAGCATTGTTGTTCTCATGATTGTTGTCCAGTATACAAGGATGGTGTCTGACACTGCACTCGTGTAAAATGTTAAATGCAGCTGAGGCTTTAACCTGTTCAAAATTCAATCGTTTACACAGGATTTACATAGATTCTATTTTAATTTGTAAAGTTTAATTGTAAAATAGCACGTGCAATAGTAAATATACATTTTAACTTGTATTTAAATGATGTATTGAAACAGAGTTATGGTAAAGGTAATTTCCATCTGCAATAGATTATTATTATAGATAGAAATATTATTTCTTTTTTTCAACACATGTAGCTCTTGTGTGTGAAATATATATGTGTGTGTTCAGTGAGGAAGGGATGCTGGTGTTGAAAAGTTAGCTTTCGAAAGTTGATTAGTTAGCACTGCAAAACCATGCATATGGGCATAATGAAAAGAGCATAAACTGCCATTTTGAAAATGTATTTTGGTAAATTTTTTGTTGTTGTCAACTGCTGTAAACATGACATTTAATGGAAAATCTCCTAAACCAACCTTGCAATCAGTCAGAATCAAAGAAGTTAACCTCGTGACTTCCAGTGAAAGACAACATGATGAGTTGTTTCTTCGAATGTGGAAATGGTCCACACAGTAGACACAGTGGGACAGTAAATTTACACACAGGTAAACACTTGCTGTACAAGTAAAAAGGCACACATTATTTTGAAAATTTTAACTAACCCTGAATACCTGATGAACATCATTTTATAAGAGCACGGTAAATTTCCTGAAACCCCTGGTCTCACTCCACATCCCATGTCACCAAGAGAAGACTGACAGCGCTTACTAGAAAGAACATTTCTGAATAGTGTGTAATTTAAAAAATCCTCCTTAGGTGACGTAATTACAAAAGCAGTTATATAGAAGCCTCCCTGGACAAAGGCATAAGTCCGGAAACAATGAAATGCACAGAGCCAAGAGAACATAATGAGAAAAGCAGCGCTATACCTAATCCAAAGGCTAATTCGGCTGTGTTGTAAAGCTGGTGGTGAGTATAATTGCTGTGATGGTGAACATGCCTCCTCTGTTTTCTGGGCAGAAAGTGTTGACTCGCGTGCCGGGCAAAGTGAGCTAAGGTTTACATATTAACAAGAGAGAGCGAGAGAGAGAGGATGGAGGAAAGAAGGAAAAGGAGAGAGAGAATTCATCCAGGGTGGCCTTCTCCATCTCTCTATTTTCCAGAGACAATGTGTGAAACTAGTAGAAAACGTTCCAAATCTTTTATAACTCTTGGAACAGCACTGGAGAACAGATGAATTTCTCTGTCATTATCGAATAAATTGCAGCCTGGAAGGTTCCTAACGTAATGAGCTCATGTGGTGCACACCGTAACCAAAAAAAAAAAAGTCAAACAATACCCCATCTTTCAGCAGGTTTGATGTGAAAAATAGAAAAAGAAACTTTCGTAGCTGGACGAGATTACAGCTTATGGATTTGCCATTTCTTTTCCCCCATGAATCCAAATAACTTTACTTTACTGTGACACTTGATGGATGTTGCAAATCAAATTTTGGTTCTTGGGGTTTTTGGCATGTGTTGTCTTTGTAAAACCAGTGAAAGGCACCACAGGGTGACCCTTGAAGTGAGAACAAAAACTACTGGCTGAGGATAACGTATACACATTGTGTAACTTTGACATTTAACTTATCGTTTCTTAGTTTCTTCTTCTTTCTTGTCAGCTTTGCTGAGGTCAAGTGAAAATGCACAAATCTTTCTCGAGCAACAATGGCAGAACTCAAATATGTATAGCTGTATTGCACTATGCACATTTATAGAACTTCCTGCATTGGAGTATAAACTGCTCCACAAAGGAGACATATTTTGTGCAAGTGTTTATGGTACAAATATTTTATTCAATTAATTGTGTGAAGTTGTTCTTAGAGCAACTATAAAATTAAATACAATTTCAGATGCCACTTCATGCTGTGTCTTCAGTCGGGCCTTCCTAACATGATTGTTGGGCTCATCCATCCAAGATGGAAAGTCACAAATACTGTACAAACTGTGCTTTTTTATTTAAAAGGCTTAGTGATTCTTTGCAAATGTTACTCAAATAGAAGTAAACAGCGCATGTGTTAGGGATTATTTTCTGTAGACATTCGATGCACTACTGAACACTTCTGGGAGCAGGTTGGTGTTTCACCCGATGTAGCAGTATGACTCATTAATGTGGTTTTAATACAACAACAAAGCACTTGATTGTTCTTGTGCACATACATGCACGCCTTTTCTTGTTTTGCTTTTATTGTGCCAGAGTGATTCATGTAGTTTATGTGTTTCCTCTCTACAGCACAATTTTATCTTATTTAGTCCATATTGCTATTAACATTACATTTATGCATTTTATGGATTTGTATGTCATTTACTATATGATTCTGTTTTCTATTTTCCTGAAAATCCAGTATAATGTAAAAATCCAGTGTGTTTTTTACGGGGGTGCAATGATTATATGTTTACATTGATACATTACATAATGATTGCATGTTCTCATTGTGCCTGCATGAGACTACATCTACAGTAAACAAAAGATCGGACTGTTTTGGTCCTCTATCCAGATTAAAACATAGTTTTCTCCCACTAAACTGAGCTCTTTCAAAACAGCCTCTGGAGAGTGTAAATCTGAGACCACCGGCTTGGCGTAGTAGTGTGTTCAGAGAAAGCACAGCTCTGTAGAAACACTGTAACTGTATATCGGTACTTAGACAGATGATTAAAAGCATTCAGACTTCTTTGTCTGAATGGACAGAAATCTATTTTAGAACTAACCTGGCTTAATGTAGTGATAATCTATGTCAGGGTTATTCAACTAAAAGTAAAGGAGTCACTTCACTTCTGGTCACTTCATGTCCTCCCCAGCACAGACTGTTACCAGACAAAAGTTTTTTTCACCCTAGTTTCAACTAAAAAGCCTTTTTTCTATATTATGGTACATTTTAAAGTCATAAAATGAGAATTATTGATCGCAAAAATGGGGCATAAAAGAGAAAGTATGAGGTCATTAAAATAATGACAACATTAACTTTAAAATGGTACACTATCTAGCTTGGGGTGGATAGTTTTATCAACTTAATAGTCTAATTAATAAATAAAGTTTGAACAAAAATTACATTAATAAATAGTTTTGAACAGGCCTCCTGTTTCTCTCACCTACTGTGCGGCTGTTTTCGTTAACCATTCACATGCTGCACAGTAGTTGCCACTTTTCTTCTGCTAACATAACATTCACCATTCACAAAGTGTCTGTAAAAATATCTTGCTAAAAAATTAGGTTTATTATTTTAACATGCATCTTCACAATCCACATAGGTGCCTCCTTGGGTCTAGACCCAGAGTCCGCCAGCGGGGAACCACTTGCCTCTATGTTAGTGCTGTGAGAGACTGGAAACTTTGGCCAGGGTGCACTCCACCTCCCACCCAGTGACAGTTGGCATCAGCTCCAGTCCCCACTCTAGAGGCTAAGCAAGTTAGATAATGGATCCATAAATGAATAAATATGGATCTTTTCAAGATCAAGATCTTTTTTGTTGGTTCTGGTTTCTTAATGTAATTTATTAACAGTACAAAAATACAGAGTATAACAGCCTTAGCCTGGATTTAATGAAAAAGCAACATAGTGTGTTTCCCTTTTTTTTTTCATTTAAAAAAAACCAAAACAGACTGTGAATACAGACCAACAGCTGCTGTTTCCTTTAGCAGGAAATATTAAATAATACTCTCTGTTGTCTCTAAGCATGCAATAAACAACACTGGTCATTATTAAGCAGCACAGCCAACAGTATGGAAACAATTAGTGCAACAAAACAGACAAGCAGTATTCCTGTTTTCATTTCTTACTGTTCAAACTAACAGCAATGTGCAAAAATGTGATCTGACACTTGTTAAACATCGCTTTTGTAGAGATAGACTAATCTTTGTAACAACCATATTAGACGCTTTTCTTCTTTCTTTTTATAGATATTTATTTCTTCTCATGCAAATCCCACTCATGCGTTTCACAACTTTGATTAGAGTCACTTGTCAAACTTCACTTTCTCCTTTTGTCTATTCATCAATTAACTGTGTTAGTAAGGGCCTCATAATAAGACAGTGACTGCATCATGAAGGAAAATATGAGCCGTTACTCTCATTTTATAAAGAGGCTTTTGAACACTGAAATCTAACCCTAGTCCAACCTCACTGTCCACACAGTCACTTTAAATGAGGCAGAACATTCATAAAACTGCCCATTAGTTTAAAAATGCTCATGTTATTAGGTTTTATTAATAGGTGCCAGTATATACCAATTTACTCTGAAATGTCCAAGATCTATTTTTACCCTCCCTCAGAGGGAGAAGAGACCTCCAGGCCAATGTAATTGGGCATTTTTTTCCTCTACTGAGGAAATTATTCACCACGTCTTTCTTCTCTCTCTTTAGTATTGACATTTTTTTGCATTTATTTAGTTAAACTGACCCCTGTGGTTGTGAATCGAGGTTCTGTGATCCTTCCATTTCTATTGGAACTTCCTGCAAAAATACACAGCACGAAGGGTCTTCCTGTATTTCCCTTTTGCTTTGCAGAGGAAAAGTTAAACAGAGGGAAGCCAGTGTCACCGCATTACTGACTTGAACGCATGCACAGAATTTTCTCAAATTGCATAGTGAGACAGGTCTGACGACTGTGTGGTCTAAGTGTTGCCTTGCACCTCTCACTGGCCCTCTGACTAGTGATGCTTGTGTATTCTGGGCCGCGAGTCCAGCCGGTGTAAAGACTTGGCCAGACACAGCAGACAAAACTGGTTCAGGCTTGAAAAGAGAAGCACGACCAAGATCAACAAACAGACCTAAATATGCAGGAGGAAGGCAAAATAAGCATGACATGGTCAGTGTTCGCTGTCTGTCGCAGGAGGGTTAGAGCAGCCTAGGAGGTAATCCTGGGCTGCTGCCTAGGAAATTGATTGGCTAAGAAAAACAGGTCCGCTGTTGGTGAAGCATTTGGGTGATAGCTGATCTAAGGAGAACCTATAAGCTGACATTATGATAATTAGATCAGTATGTTTTTGATTATTGCTATGAAACCAGACACCTCAAATGTTGGCCCTATGTAGGGGAGTGACAACACCAACAGATCCTTGTCTTTTTGAAATATATACCCGTTACTTTTTTGGCTTGTTACTCTTTACGTCTAAGAAAAGCCTTATCACATTACCTCATCGCAGATTGCATTTTATTATTTTAAAAAGAAAACACATCTTAATTATAATTAATTGTCTTTCCTTCAAACATTATTTCTTCTCTCAAGGTTCCAAAGGTAAAACTCTTTATTAATACAACACTGGCACATCATATCTAAGCTGATATTATGACACGTTATGAAATGGGCCCTCAGCACAGACAGAAAAATCCTCAAGGAAACACAGAAAGTTGTGGTTGGTCTAAAAACTAAAATCAATTCACATGAAGATTATGTGTTAAGGTCACTATATAATTTTTTGCTGTAAGCAAATCTGATGGCTGCAAGGTGACAGAGGCATAAATAAAACTGAAAATGCATACAATATTGAAATAATACTGCTCTAGATGATTCCAAAATTGGCAGGTTAATTGGTAAAAGATGAGGCTAGTTTATTAAAAATTATTAAAAATAATATTTTCAACACAAGGTTATAAATAATTGGCCGGGTTTGCAGCTACATAATGTTAGATTTTTTGTGTTAATACTTTAGTTTTTTTTTTTTTTATGCATACCCCCCGAAGACTTCTATCAGTTTGATCTCTACTTTGTGTTTAGTGCCAGTTAGGAAATGGTAATATGCTAAAGAGCTAAACAACTATGGTGAAAGTAACATTATGTCCACTACACTGTAACTGTGGTTCGTGTTTGATGTTAGCATTTAGGTTTTAGCACATTTGTGAGTAGATACAGTCTGATAAACCCTGTTTAAGGGTGGCCAAGACACAACATAAACAAAACTCAATTTCCTTAGTTCTTAAGTAACCACAGAGTCAGACATCTAGTTACAGTCACAATTGCTGAGTTCATTTATATTATGTTATAATTTAAAAATATAATGGATCTCCAGTATGGGCAAGGCCAATATTAAATACTGTGTGATACAATAAATGTATCACAATAAAGTTGCTGTTGAACCAGGGAAGACTGTTACAGCTCTGTTACATGCATAGAGCGAATCGGGTATGCTGTACAGATCACGTGGTGACTGATCTGACATGCAGTTGATTATGGATCATTACTTCACACCAGTTATCAAAAACAGACCAACAATGAGGTTATAATACGATAAAATTTGAGGTGGTTTTGGTACCGCAGACTGTTCATTTAGTTTTTTCTTTCTTTTGCTTCCTTTTTTTTTCTCTCTCCCTCTTCTAATTCTTCCTTTGGAGCAGCTTTCAAATCACTGCTTTTAGTTTAAACTGTTGTGCTGTCTCAGAGGCAACAGTGACCTTTGACAACTGCAGGAAGAGGGGCATGGTTGAACTACAGCTCTAGTAACTTAGTAGGTCCATTTCAGTGCAGTTCAGTCCTAAACAAATATCTCAGGGCCTGGATACTTTGAACCCCACAGGTCCCCAGATTCTCAAGGTTAACACCACTCCCCCTATGGAGCCTGATCTATAGTTTCATGTTTAGTTATTTTTATTGAAGTCTCTGCCCCTGTGGTCATGCGGGGTCACTTCAGTCGACCACACAAAACTTTCATCAGTAACAAGATATTAATTTTGCTCGATGAAAACATAATGGTTACGCACACTTAATAAAAAGGATATTTAAATAGTTGCTTGGCTGCAGCATAAAACTGGTGTAAGAATCAAGTCCAACCATCAGTCTGGATTTTTTTGTAAATTTAACCATCACACGTGTTAAATAAATGGAAATATCCCAGGCAGCTGTGACATGCTTAATAACTCTTCAGCATCAATCAGCATCAATCAGCAGGATGTTGTTATATTGTCAGTGATGACGATACTGAACTAATATCAGCGCTGCCAATCTAAAGAGTGTCCATATGTTGCTCTGGAGTCCATTGAATTCTGGCAGGAAATATCCTCACAAGAGCCATAAATGTGTAGATGACTTGTGAAGACAGCATACCTGCACAGTCTCCTCTGTGTTCTCCCTTTCCTATAGTCATTTATAATTTATATTGGCTACTCCGTTACCTCTGCTTACAAATGAAACGTTTCAATTAAAAATACAATTCATCCACTTTGCCATCTATTTTCCTAAACATGTTATTACATATCATATATAGGTTAAAGAAAAAGCTTGATTTAAAACTTTTTTTAATTTTTTTT
>OMLM01020790.1:25813-48885 GCA_900302695.1 Helostoma temminkii | reverse complement strand
TTTTTACAGCTAATAATAACAACACTGAAAAATACGTTATTTGAACCAACTGATTTATTTATTTATTTTTCATTCAAAATCTAAATATTATGAGTACTAATTATGAGTAATTCATAACTTCAAACTGATCTGGAAACTGATCGGTTGTGGCATTTTCAGTGTTCTTCATGATTAGATGGATTCTGAAGCACACTTTGGTCATCACCTACTTGCCAATATCTTACAATTCTCATTGTGTGCTTAGAATTGTAATTCTTTTCTCTCGTCAGTTTGTCATTTTATACGATACTGAATGTCGCAGAAACCCTGTGTTTGTCATGGGGATTTACTGTTTGTTTTCCATTTTCTCCCAACATAGCGTTGGCTTTTTCTATTGACAGGGAGCAAATTGAAAATTAATGTCAAGTAATTAACATTCAGACAAACTTGTGTACTCAAACTGTAAACTGATTGCCTCACTGACTGTCTATAAAATTCAGATAGTAGTAAGTTTCAAATTTCTCATTTTGTTTTAGAATCATTTCAGCTCCATATAACTGGCTGGTTTCTGGGTGTCTGGGGAAATAAAGAAACTGCCGTGTGTGTGTAACACTGTACATAAGACATGTCTTTGATTAGTGTCAACAACAAGGGGCTTGATTTACTGAATTGCGTGTATAATTCTTTTATTGGTGGGCATTATGGGTGGGTGATCTACTAAGAAAAAACTTTTGTGTTTTGAGTGTTTTACTGGTGCCTGACATGGAAATTAACCAGCAAAGATGCAAGACGACATTACATTCAGAAGAATTAAAGGTGTTAGTGGATGATTTTGTTTATATATGAAGTGGTTAATAATGGCCTTGATGAGCTACAAGAACAAAATCTCAGTATTACAACAAGAAACGCTATATGGAAAGATCAGTCCTGTAACTCGGGCCTTATTATTTTGAGTAATGGTAATGTAATGGACTGTTCTCACAATTTGGTACAACATGCATGAAATCCTACTTTTGGAGACCACAACAGCAACAGCTTCACTGAAATGGCTCAGACCAGAGCATGTGGGCTGTGTGGAATAGGAGACGGCAGATTTTGGATGAAGTGTAGAAAGGCTTTCTTTAAAAGGGAGGGAGCTAGCCCCATGTCAGTACCGCTCACACCACAGACCTAAAGCACACCCAAGCCTAAACCAGAATGCACTTTTCTGTCAAAAATAAGCCCATATAGTCTTCATCAGTTTAGGATGTAAGTCTAAGGTTTGAGCTTTGTTGGCCTATATGGGTACAATTTGATATGCAAGAGCAAGAGCAAGATGCAATTTGAGTTGAGCGCTGAGTGATAATACACAAAGCATCACGGTGCCTCTTGGAGTGGCCGTGAGTGAGGAGCAGGAATTCTCACTGTTCCATGTGCTCTGGCCCAGACACAGGGAAATGAATAAATGCAAGAAGGTTTGGCATGACAGACATTGTGTCGCACCTTCATATGACAAGCTCATTTTGTACACGCAAACTTTCAGTAAATCAAACCCTAGGTTTACTGTTTCTACCGAAGCTGCCACAGCTTCAGTGTCAATGGAAAACGATGCTGGCTTGATGGGTTGGAGCATCACAAAACTTAGCTGACTTCAATTATTGAATTGACATAAAATCTAATTTAAGTGTGATTATTAAGCTATTTCGGTTGTATCACATCAGTACATTTTTATAATTTCTGTCTAACAGCTGACAAAAGCTCAATCAAACATACATAAAGAATTAATTACTGACAGCACATCACATTTTTTTTGATGAGACAAGACACAAGATCATGAAATATCAACTTTGCTGTGTCATTTAGGTTTTTACGTGCCGGCTATAAAGTGAGTTTCTATTCAAAGAAATCTGAGCACCCTGTGATGTCAGTAATGGTGATAACTTTGGCAAGGTATCTTGGAGTCATTTGCTGCTATGCAACATTGAAAATATTTCTTATTCATATTAAGGGAGGGAAAATAACATTCACATTACATCAAGTTAATCAGAACTATTATGTGCACATCTTCATGTTGTAAAGTAAACTCCTTGATGTATGTGGGAGAGTAGTAACCTAGTTTGTGGAAAAGTGTGCGCCTTGAGCTATACTAAACATTTCCAAACCGCAGTGATACTTAAGTGTCAGCTAATAAATATAAACGGGAGGCTCCTATTGGAAACTGGTAGAGTCTTTGCTTTGCTTTTCTCTATCACCACTAACGTAAAACTCTTGGATTAGATTATAATAAAGCTAATGTGTTTTGTCTCTTTTCTAAGGATATAAGAATGAGAGTGATTTGGGTGATAGGCAAAGTCTGGGATAAAATAAATAGCCACAAACTTCTAAGCTTATCAAAAATCAGAGCAGCTGTGGTTAGAAGACATCGAGGTAGCACACTGGGCTCAGTGATGGTCACTCAGGCTTGCCAATGGTGGTTGTGAGGATGAAATGCAGCTGCTTCCTGAACAGTTTGAGATGGTAAGGACTTGCTGGATGGACATGACCTAGCTTGTGTGAGGTCCTGAGGGGGGAAAGCGACCCAAACCACAGCTGCAGGGCAACAAGCCATTAAAGATCCAGGTCTCTTCACTTCCTTGCTTGCATCTACGCCCAGTTCCTGTCTGATTGGGGATATCATACAGCTGATAATGACATGTAAAATAATAGCCACACAGATGATGAAAACACTTGACCTCTGACCTGAGGGAGATTTACATCCGAACTAAGTAGTGCGGAGAGAGAATCTGTTGCCGAATCAGTGCTTTCCCTACTAGTTGTGTGGCCTCAGGAAAGCGTGAAAGGAGGCTAATTTCTGCAGCCTTGATTCAGGATGAGAGAGACAAAATGTGGTCACAAGTCAAATCTGTCCCATATGGGGAAGATATGAAGCTCGAGGGATGAATTGAGTGAAGGGAAGTCTTTGTGTGGATGAGCCTTGCCAGACAGGGATAGGGCAAGCAGCTCAGTCATGCTACAGCTGAAGGGACTCCACTGCTGCAAACCAAGCCAAGATGAGCTAAGCTGATCTAGGTTTATCTGGTTTCAGTAAATGTTTTTCTCCTGTTGTTAATTCATCATCCAACAAACATGATGAGCAAGAGTCTGTGATAGCCTTTGGTCAACCTCGTGTGAGAACAGCCATCATTAATGGCATAAATAACAGGAAAGAACAGGAAATTACAGCTTAGATTTATATTAACTCTCGAGTACTGAAAAAAACAGAGTCGCAGCCTAAGTGCATTACATTTACATAAGACTATTGCGCTTGATAAGTGATAAGTGCAATATACCGATATAGATAAATGTGCAGTGGGCACTAGCTGTTCTGCATGGGTCCATGATTTGACAGAGACATGTGAGGCAGCTGCTGTTTATCCTTACTTTTGTCTGTTTCACCAGATTTCATTCCCCAGTGCAACCAAAGGTTATTGCGGTTGCTGTAGCCAGAGGACAATGTTCAGCACAGTTTACTGTAAACAAGGTTCTCTAGCACAACGTTCAAGCAAAAAAAAAAAAGTATTATTTTTTTTAAATGAATGATGCAGTTGCAGTAGGTGGGTGGGCTGAATAGTGGGTGTACAAAATGCACAAGTGTGACACCAGAGTTTGATGGAGTTCAGTCCCGCCTGTGGTTACAGTTAGGCAACAAAAGCACTTTTGGTTTGGTTTTGGTTCAATGTACAGCAGACTGTATCTGAGGTCATTTAACTTTTTCTGTATTAAACCAGGCCACATTTTTCCCTGAGTACTGAGAGCGCCTGACCATAAAAAAGCTGTAATCACTACAAGTGAATATTGTACTGTTAGAAGTTATATAGAAGATGGAATCTAGTCACAATTAGGTTTCCTACAAAATGTTTTTATTTACTGTTGTATATTAGTTAAATGTAATTCAGTAATGTCACAGCTCCTCCAAATACAGTAATTAAGAACAAGATACTATTAAACTATAAAGTGTTTGTTATATGTGTAGCATATTTTATAATATTTCATACATTTTTATTTGCAACCTTTGTTTTAAACTTCTGGCATTTTAATCCCAGTGGGAAACTGGAAAACACAGTTGTGGCATTGTAGACCTGCTATAACCAGAAGTCTGGATATTCCATCCCAACAGCAACCAATCCATCAGCAGACATGTTGAAGTGCAAGGCTTTTAGTGAGACAATGAAGTAGTCCTCCCTGCTGACATCTTCACAGTTACGCCAGCCAAATACCTTACATGTATTTATAAAATGTACTGTAAACTAAGGCGGCTGAGAAATTAGTGTACAGTAAACTTTAGAAGATGACGTTTCCTGGACTTATAGATTGCAGGAAGCCTACAGGATGTCTTCCTGCCTGTATTGCTCTATGATTGAGGCCCTGCTACAAGTCCCAGCAGACACCCATATCATCTAACTGCACAAAAGCAATAAAAAGCATAGGGGACCTCCACAGAACAGTTGGCTGATATGTTGCAGCTGCTTTAGCTTTTCAGTATTTTGCCAAACACTGCACAGCATGGAAATCTATTTCTGTCCTTTGGTTGCATACAGTGAGTGTTTGAATAGGTGTAGGAGGGGTCTACTCCGACATCTACTAGAGAGTCACAAGAGCCGTGCAAAATTGTCATCGTGAATGACACAGTGCAATTACCTCATTCACACATGGACACCATAACATTTTGAAAATGGCCTGTGACCGTTTGTAAATGAGTGTGTGTGGTTGTGTGCACATATGTGTTCAAATATGACTTAGTGCCTTTGAACCCAAACACTCACTAATGAATGCTCAACCATACATACCGTACGTGTGTATGTGTGTCTGCCTGTCTGCAGCTGCATTTAAAGCACTCCAGACAGCAAAACTAGATCTGGCACCCCATCAAGTCAAGCTGGTCTAAGATCACGCCAAGGAACCAGAAAGAACATTTATTTAATTTATTCATATGATCATCCACCAGGTTGAGGTTCACTTTCTGGGCTCTGACAACACTGTACATCACGTTTGCTGACATGTGGGTAGCGTTGGAAACAGTGTTTCTCCTGGATGTGCAAATCTCTTTTTAAGACATTCTTAAAGCAACACAGTAGAATTTATAACCTTTTTTTGGGCTCTAAACTACAATGGAAAACTTATAATAATTTATTATTATATCTCAATGTTTCAAAATAATTTGTAATATTATAATTTATTATTCATACCTAGCTTTAGAAAGGTGTCAGGAAACATATGGATGGATTAACCACCTAAAAATTATTAATTAACATAGGCCTCTTACAGTATTTTGCTAAAATCAACACATGCCCAATTTTAGTCAATTAACTAATTTACTGTATACAGACCACTATTACAAAAAAAATCTAGTTTCAATAAGAGTTGTATTAACCTTAATTGGATAAAAGTTTACATTAGTAGCAGATTTTACTTAAAATTTGCTGATTTCTTTTACTTTTATATTACAAGAGTCAGTTCCTCATTCAACAATAAGATCTGACAGCCACAGCTGTTGAAGCAGCAACACCAACTTTCATCAAAATCAGTACAAAGACAGCATATGAGGCTGCTCCCACTAATTTTGCTCAGTTCTAAGTAAATGGTTTTAGGTACTGAATGACCTTAATCATTGTTATAATTCTAATTAATAAAGTTTAGTTGAAAGTTTTGATAGTAAAAAATTGTAGGAATTAATTGATACCACAAAATTCCTGTATGATTTGGTTTACAGTCTTAACTTTCACAGACTTTTTGATTTAGAACCTGCAGCGAGTTCAGACCAGGGACAAGTCAAGTTATAAACAGGGATCACGATTTCTTTTGCTAAATTGCACTTAAAACCAAACTTGATAAGGCAACCACCATGATGACATATTTCTTCCCCCTGAACCTGTAACGTCTAATTCTAGAGAATAGTATTTAGCTATGTTTAGTTTTTTAGTGAAAGCACAATCCCATAGGCTTGAGCTAGAAATCCTATTTCCCATGAATGGCTAGGGAATCTTTGAGAATGAAGGTAGAACCCTTGATTTCCTAACAACAACAACAACAGTCCAAGTCAAACTGCACTTATTCATCCACTGAATGCCTTTTTAATAGGTAACCCCCAACACGGGCTATTACACCCCAAAAACATCCCTTTACCTTGCACCTATGGAACCAAACCCTAAAAACATGTTATAATAATGTCTGTGTCTAATGATGGATGACTTACTGAGGTTGGAGCACTGGCAAATTGTCTGTTTGATTTGGACGACTGCTCTAAGCATCTCTCCAGGTTTAGTTTGCACTATATCCCGTCCGCTCGTTGTACCTTTTTGTATGTTAGTTCAGTTCTCGCTCTCTCTCCCTGCCTTTGATATTTTAATCCAGGGTCATAGTCGTGTGTAAAACAATAAAACAATAAAATGTAAAAAGTATTAAGATCCAACAAATGGAGTTGCAAAGGATTCCTCTATGATATATTTCTCTTGATTTAAAAAAATAAAAATTAAAAAATAATAATTTTGATGCAATGCTGATTTTGAATGTGAAAACTGAATGTACTGTAAATATCTCAGGAAACATACTTACAAATAACATACAGTACATGTAATCATGTCTGTTTTCAATTATGTTCACCTACAGGTGAATCTGGTTTACAGCCAACATGAACGTACACAATGAAAAGCGGATGTTTTATCGTATCAACACTGAGAGCAGACCTTCAGTTAAAACACATTTTTAACAAATTATGGGGAAAGACATGCAGTATCTCTAAGTTAAAGTCAATCCTGCACACTGATTGTAAGCCCTCTGTGGCTGCAATCACAAGGAGCCCCAAAGCAATGAGTCAAGCTATCAGATACAACTCCAGAATCCTTGAGAACAGGAATGGAAACAAAGTCTTTGTCAATAGTCCACTAGAGACACTAGTAAATCCCCAAATTGACAGGCCACATTCAGCATTTTATCAGTTTTTCGGACAGAGTAGAGCTTCCAAATGATTGTGGTTTACCTGCCAGATTACTTATACTGGAAAAGATTTAGCTGCTTGTCATTTTTCTTTGATCTATTTGTGCTTCATGCAAAGCCCTGCAATTAATGTTTTAAAATTTACTAGTGATGGATGATTGGAAGGGGGTCAAAGAGACCCAGTATTTCCAGGGGAGGACTGCTACATCCAAGCGGGACAATAAATACCAATGTGAAACTTTACACTAGCCATGTGCCAGAAATTATTAAATTCTATGATAATTCATAACAGACCATTTCATTTTAAATTAAATGTTAGGCATGAAAAATTCCACCAAATCATAAAATAGGAATAGAAAAAAAAACAGCAAATAAAAGATTTGTATCCATTTTTAAAAAATCAGCTTCAAAAAATTGGCGCTAACAGGACACAGGACGCAGTTACTTCGTAATCTCATTACTATGTTCCAGTAGTAAATTATATTTAGTAATGCTTGTTTTGTAATTTTTTACAGGAACTATAATTTAATCATCATGATCGATCCTGTTGGGTCTCATTATTCATTTTGACTGCCAAGCTAATGTCACATTAGCTGATGAAATAAGCTACTGTTTGACACTAATACTGATATGATGAGTTAAGAAATAAATGCGTAATTCAAAGGATAGTAGTTTTCCAATAAAGGTTACAGTGACAAAGTGCTACAAAGGCACATTAGACGTTTAAAGCTAAACATGTTGCCTTCAATTTTAAACACTCCTGTTAGCTCTGTCATGCCTGGCTACTGAACTAGCATTATATGCTTGTTATATTTTGTCTGCTTAGCTCTGAATGTGTTGAGGTGTTAATGTGATGTTCCTAAAATCTGTAATAACAGATCTTGCCTTTGTGCATTGACATACCCCCGAAAACAATGGGCACTTGAGCATCAGAACTGGACTACGGAGCAATGGAAAAAGATGGCCTGGTCTGATGAATCACATTTTCTTTTACTTCACATGGATGGCTGGGTGTGTGTGCATCTCTTACCTGGGGAACATATGGCTCCAGGATGCACTATGGGAATAAAGCGAAGGCAGTGTGATGTTTTGGGCAATGTTCTGCTGGGAAACCTTGGGTCCTGCCATCCATGCGGATGTTACTTTGACATGTCATGACCACCTATCTAAGCATTGTTGCAGACCATGTACACCCTTTCATGGAAACAGTATTCCCTGATGGCTGTGGCCTCTTTCAGCAGGATAATGTGCCCTGCCACAAAGCAAACATGGTTCAGGAATGGTTTGAAGAGCAAAACAACAAGTTTGAGGTGTTGACTTGGTCTCCAAATTCTCAAGATCTTAATCCAATCGATCTGTAGGATGTGCTGAACAAACAAGTCTGATCCATGGATGTCCCACCTCACCACTTACAGGACTTAAAGGATCTGCTGCCAACATCTTGGTGCCAGATACCACACCACATCTTTAGGGGTTTGGTGGAGTCCATGCCTCGACAAGTCAGGGCTGTTTTGGCAGCAAAAGGTGGACCAACACAATATTAGATAGGTGGTCAAAATGTTATGCCTGATTGGTGTAATCTGTAGAAAGTATAGTATGAGCAGTTAGCAGCAGCTCTGGTGCGCTGCATATAAGGTGTTCAGGGACAGAACAAGAGTGTTGGTCTTCAGTGTATGAGAAGTACTCTCTCTCCGACACGTCTATTGTTGAGTAATGTAATAAAACAAATTTTCCATTTCACAATAAACATTGTAACACATGCAAGTTACAGAATTATTATCATATTTAAAGTTAGCAAGTTCCCCCATTATTCTACATTAAGATTTATGTAGCTCTTGGGTGTACGTGGATACACACCAAGCAGGTTAGAAATGGACCCAAGCCTCATGATTAGTTTGCGGCTGCTGGATTCACTTAAATCATTGTGTTTCTAGCACAATTACATCCTTAGTATACACATACTGTATTCAAGCATTTTTATACTTAACACAACGCTAAAAAGAGATGCCTGCTACCAGCATAAATCATTTTTGCATTTGATTATAGGCTTTCCACTGAAACTTATCAACACACAGTTAAATTATTTATGACATATTTAGATTTTTGTGACACTGTATTATCTGTATAGGAGGCTAATAAATTCCTTTTCATGGCATTTTATACGGCACCATTAGAGCTGTTAGCTACAGTAGCAAGAGGACATCATTTCATAATAAGTAAGTGTTGGTTTTATCAGTACTTAAGTAAACTTTAATGAATGTTTTGACTAACTGGCTGAGTCATATCTCAATTTTCTACCACTCTTGATGTAATTCATTATAGAAAGTACCATTAGTATTCTTATATTGTACTGCAGTCTACTGTAGGAAAGTATTTCTAGGCCTATAGCCCCTACTGAGTTTGGATCATAATTTCATACTTTGGCCAGCATAATTGCAAAATGAGTATTAAATTGCATTCTATATGCATGGAAATGCATTAACTTTAACTTGGTGACCCCTGAAACCCTGTTTATTTTAAGGAGGTCAATTTTGTAATGTGTACTCTGGCTGAAACCCTGGACGTAGAAACTGTTCCAAGCTATCCATCATTAGATAAACGTATGGCATTACATAACCTACACAAATAAATGCTTTAAGTAAAATCATTAGTGTCCACATTCGTTTTCACAATGCTTCACAGCAACATTTCACCGCACAATGTCATCCCACCCCCCTCTGGATTTTCCTCATTTCTCCAACACTACAGCACTAACTTGGAGACAGGAGACAGATTATCACTCATCCAAGACACTGTACAAAAGAAACAGTAGTACAAATCAGCTCATGAGCATTAGATGTTTCGGATGTGTGTGAGAAATGGGAATATGCTGTCCTTGGAAAAAGCTGCTTTCCAGCACTTCTGTGAGCCAATTTGCCCTTTATTTATCCGCCAGAGCAAATCACAAATTGAGCCAGATTCAGCAGGGTGTGCTCTGGCATTTATTTACAGTTGGTTGCAGAGCCAGGACATATCATTCATGATTCTGTAATTCAAAGAGCCTGGTCTCCTTTTCAGGCCCAGTCCCTCAACTGCCACATCCCTTGCTACAATTATCCTGTTATTTGGGATATAGCTTAAACATGAGGTCACTGTAAATCCAGCCACCTCCAGCATCTTGGGATTGCGTGGACTGGATCTGAGCAGCACTCTGAAATGTCCTTGTAAAAGTCATGTGCAAGTGCTAATTCTACTAGCACAAGGGGACGTTGCTGTTTTCTCCACCTTACCGGTTTCAACAATTTGACTTTTGACTTATTTTGTCAATAATAAAAGAATTTGGTGTTGCTGTACATGGAACATGTACATGTAAACTACCCAAGTTACAGTAAATATCAGATCTGGATCAAATTATAAAGAGACCTATAGGACTTCCTTAGATACCTGGGTCCCAAACATGCCTCCGAAATTGTGCATTTTAACCACGGCCGGAAATGGACAATTCTATGTAATTGCGATTTTTGGAGAGAAGAAGAGGTTCTAACCAACGAGTTGACCATTTCCAGCTACCCCTTTCTTTGCTCTCAAAGTTACCTCTAAAAATAGGTCCCTTGGCCCCTTCCCTTTAATAAAGCATGGCAGGGCCCAGGTTTCCAAAGGTGTCATATAGGATCCTTTAGTGTTTTATGTCCTCAGCCTTTTTCCAAATTTTATTGATGCAGCAGATGTGTGAAAGTCACTATCAGTTCTGTCAGTACCAGACAAGATGTCAATCATATGGAGTTTGCGATTGAACAACTAAAGGAAAATAACCAGTGTTAAAATGAGTTTAAATATATACAGACATCCTTAGCCTACTACTGTATATTTACATTTATGTCTTGGAGCTTGGCATTCACAAGTGTGGCACAAGTCGTAGTGGATAAAAAAGCAAATGCGTATGCTCAGAGAAGTGGAAAAACAAATTCTGAGATTCATGTTGACATGGTTTCCAAGTTGCAGGTAGAGTGGGTTCAACTTACTGGGGCCAAGGGCTTCCAAGTACATAAACATAAGCCCTGGAAGCTGTACCAAACGACATGGGATCTGAGCTTCATGTTTTGCAGCATTGGCAAGTTTTGATTCCAAAGAGGAAACCTTGCCATTACGTGACAAGTGGGCAATGAACATTTAAATAAGGCCCCACACCTCTAATACACAGCAGTGGAGTGAAACAGTCAAGCTCACCATTGGAGGGCTTTCGTTTTCAGAAACACAGCCATTTGGATGGAACTGCACAGTATCCCATATCCAATTATCTGAACACATCAACACATAGCTGGAATTATAGATTTCATCTTGTGGTTTGCTAGAGAGTGGTTCCATGCCGTCTCATTTGAAATATGTCATATTTATGGTTTGTTACTGAGAGATGATAATAAATAAACAAAACCACTGTTGAGAGAATACATGATTGAGCTAGTTGGTTTGTCAGAATTGACAAATGTGCAATTGTTGAAGGATGTCTTTTTTAAAAATGACAGATACAAAACATTTGGCTTTGGGGGATATTACCTTGTTTAAAAAACAATGTAGTCTTTAAAAGAGTTCATACTAAATAATCACTACTTCTGTCACTGACTTGAAGAAGAGAATGCCTGTCTGGCATAAACGCAATTCAATTGTTCAATTTAAGTGTGCCTAAAATTTCTCAATTGGCTGTCCGGAAAGGGAACATATGGTGTTTTTACAAGACATATTTGCTCTGTGCCAAGCTTTTTTTTTTTTTCTTCTGGTATTTAATGTGCATTTTCAGATCTGTACCCAGCTGTATTTAATCCTTTGATTTCGTTAGTATTTCCACATTGTGCCATAGGCCCACAGCAGTGAAAACATTATTGACATGTATAGTGCTCATATTACAACAAAACTATTTCAAATAATGTTTATTCTGAAATCAACATAAATCTAATAGATATTCCTGAAGTACAGTAAAAAATGTTCGCTCAAAAGTATATTCTCATTATTACAGTAGGAAATGTAATGAAATCCCTATTGGACACATTGACCTTGATGGCTAGTGATGAACACTGCGTACTCACCAAAGTGTTGAGGCCCTCAAATGCAGACACGTTTTTATAAAGAAACCTTGCCATATCGGTGAGAAGGTAGCCCCTTCTTTAAGATGCATTTTCTAATTTAAAATCTAAAAAAAAGGCAGTGTCCATTTTTCACAGATAGTGGCACCCCAGTATAGTGGTGTGATGTTTAAAGTAATGTCCAGTGTGATGTATAATGTGCACATTGGATATACATCACTCTCAAAACATTACTGGTGGTTGAATAATGATGTGTTTTGCTCGTTTTCAGATATAAGACATTATTTTTACTCAAACACAGTTGATGCAGTCAAGTACAACATGAGCACAAAGCATTACAATGACAGCTTCAGTTTTCTACGTGTGGATGATGAGAAGCTGGAGAAGAAATGTTACTGTACTGAAATCTACTGTAGATCAGACACCCATGACAGCTCTGGTGTGGGAAATGTTACTGGGTAAAGTTAGAGTTGGAGTAAAACTACAGTACAGATCCGCCACACCCTGTAATGTTGCTAATTAATCCTCACTGCACATTAAAAGTGTATTTGAAACTACAGTGAGTGTGTGCTGCAGCAGGTGAACTTTAAAGGGACTTTACTTCGGTGGCATACAAAATATAAAAATTAGGTTTTCTTCTAGTTGCATCACTTAAAATAGTAAAACAAATCTGACACAAATGGCATCACACAAATGTATTCTGTTGTGTGATATGTTGTACTTTCAGGTGCAGTAGAGAGATTAAAAAAGAGCTTGCCTTGACAAATGGCAACATTATGGTTAATTTAGATGAATCAGTTTAACATCATTCATCTTTGGAATCAGGGATGCAGCCTTTTTTCTGACCTCATCAACACAAAAGCTGGGGAGTGGTTGAAATCAACACTTATTTATCACAAGTGACAGTACAAAAGACAATGAAATGTATTGGTAAACTCATTAAACATATATGTCAAATTAGAGCAAATGTAGAGAAAAGACTTCTGGAGTATTGAAAATAAAGAAGCACTGTACACTATATTAAATACTTTCATCTTTGCATATGTAAGATGTGACCTACTGTATACTGTTAGAGTCACGATGGGTTTGCAGTCCTTATTGAGTCCACACAATACCCTCCCAGCATAACTGCTCTCTGTAAGCAATTAAGAATAATTTATTCTCTGACTTGATGCAAGCCATATTGATATTTCCTCTCTCCCCCCTCTGGATGAATGCAATGAGGAAAAACATGGGCTTTAAGGTTGTAAACATGAAGAGGATCTGGTCGAGAGATAATTACAGCAATTTCCATGATTCATTCATAGCAAAGCATGCTGATAACGGTCCATGAACTCTGCAACATAATGACGACACTGAGAGGCAGAGGAACGTTGAGGTTTAATGAATCACATGCAGCACAGCGACTACAATGAGGAGTAAACAAGACTGAACCAGCAGCAGTCCTGTGCTTGTCAAAAGCAGCCTTCACCTCACTTTTTTTTTTTTTTTACCCCCGCAGCTTTAATCTCCAGAGTACCATCTGGCCAAAAGCTGCTACTGCAGTTTAGGTGAGTGCAAACAGCTTGTGTGACGCTGCCTGACTGAGCTGCAGAACATTTAACGAAGCAGAGACTCAGAACTGAGTTCAGGCTGCTTCATAAACATATTCAATAAGATCTCTCCCCTTCCTGAACTGTATCATGAAGTACTACTGGCTGGTACTGCTACTGTTGTAATTACAATGGCTACTGCTACTACTACAGTACTACTACTTCTACCAATATAACTACTAAAGGTGTAATGTATCTTATTATATGCCAGTGTCTACGTTAAGGATCTGATCATTGTTCAAGTCACTGCTTCTCTAGTTTTTTACTATTTTTCCTACTATATCCATTACTACTACTACTACTACTACTACTACTGCCATTTCTACTTCTACTGTTTGAGATTTCACTGTTATAATAGACATTACTAGTACAACTGCTCCTAATACAATTACAGCCATTACAGCTCTTACATTCACAGCAGTCTTTACTTCTTGTACTCCTTATGTAGCCACACCACTGTTACTACTACTGTTACTACAAGTAACAGTTATGTCTACTCCTCCTTGCACTATTATTGTTACTACTACTAATTCAGCTATTACTACTATTTCTGCTCCTACTGTTAGTCATTACTTAGTAATAACCTACTAAACCAGCACCCATTACTACTACTATTGTTGTTTCTGCTACTAATGCAGCCATTACTACTACTATGTCTACTAATATTACTACTACTAGTTCCAGTATTGTCTACTGTAAATAACTATTTCTGCTAATGCAACTACCATTGGTATGACAACAACTACTACAGTGTCTAGTACAATACTTGTATAACACTTTAAAAGGTTACACAGACAGGAGACATGCAGTGAAACATCCAAATAAGAAGTGGTTCAACATAAAACTGTCACAGTCAACTGTTGTGAAGAGATAAAAAACAAAACCAGAGTCTATCACTACTAATGTATGCTGGAAGGCCTTTAAAGGATGACACTGAAGCCCTTTCTCATTATGGAGCTCTGCAGACCTTGGGGCTCCTCCTCCTCTGAGCTGGGTCTGCTTCCAGCTATGATGGCTTTAGTCTTCCAAGGCCTCTTTTGGGCCTGCTAATGCAATCAGTGGGAAAAAGCTCAGACATAAAATATAATAGGGGGGAAAGGAGCAGGAAGAGTTATAGGGCTGGGATGAATAGTTTCCCCTTTGAGTTGGTTCCGTTTTTGTTCAATTTATTGCTCTCAGCTAGCTCCTGACTGGAGAGCTCTCTGTTTCAGCTCCATGCCGGAGGGGTGCAGCGAGTCTGCAGCTCACTGACCTCATCAGAGTAAGCCAAACACATGTTCTGTTCCTGCAGGTTCACTAGTCAATCTCCACCTATATTGCAGCAGGACTTAGTGTAATCCATTTCAGTGCTAACACTACTCTTCATGGAGCTGCCTAGCTGGAGATAAATGTAGCTTTAACAGAAGCGGTAGACAGGTTTAAGGTCCGACCACACAGGTATTTAAAACCACAAGCTTCTATGGCAAAATCAATTAAATTCAAGTTCAACTTAGAAGAACTTTGCCATGTTATTAGAAAACCATCTCAACAGACCTGAGTCCAAACAGAGGAAGGTATAAGCCGTAAGACGTTAATGGCAGAGTAATGTTTCAGTGATGGCTGTCAATGGTACAGTTGAAAATAAAGGCAAAGTAAAACTGGAATTTGTGGATTTAGAAGCAAAAATTCCTGCCTTGGATTAATACCTCTCTAAATGGTTTGACATGTGGCTCGTTAAGCAACGGTTTTCTGAAAAACAAAGTGTTTGTTTGTCATTTATGTTTATAGCTGCCTTTAACTAACACCATTTCTCATCAGTCGTAGACATCAGCATGTATTAGTCCATCTCCTGCTGCACTGCTTAAAGGTAAACTTTATTATGCAGTACTCAAGTGAGCTTTTAGAGCTATTTTAGGTCAAAATGTTTTAATTTAGTTGGTAGTTTGTTTTGGTAACGTCTAAACAGAGAGTAGACAGGATGCGGTGAAAGCTTTTGTCAGTATCTGACTTTTGAGTGTGACATATGCCTATTTCTGGGAGTTAGCACATACTAATGTCTCGTCAGTTTGTATTGACCTTGTATAAAATACTTGTGCAATACACCGATTTAATCATTTTGGACCAGAACTAGTACATGAGTGAGGTTTGGTTAGTTCAGAGTTTGTAATACAGCAATCCGTAAGTTTCTCAAGGGACACTGCTCTGGTTGGTGTCCCAACTATTTCTGCTCACCCACTGCTGATTACCTGGATCAGATATGTTTAGTCAATCAGAAGCTGGACGACTAAATGAACTGGAATCTTCCAACTCCTGAACATACTTAATTCAGGTAATGAGCATGGCAGGGCAGGAACAGTTCAACAACCCTGGTGTAATAGTATTAGGTTTTAGTCAGCATTTAAAAACGAACGTTTAGAGACAATAGGGAGTTATATGTCGAAAAGCAAACTGTTATGTGAGTACCTGAGCTGCTGTGCTTGTAGTTTTCTAGTGATTTTCCATAGTAATGGTTGTTGCGCCAGTAAAGAACAACACATTGACTGTATTGCATTGATTTTTAGAGAGTTCAAGCTTTTAGCATAACAATTAGCCCATTTACAGTTAATTAGCAAGGCCTAAGTGCTGAAAAGCCAGTGATTATTTCCATCACTATGTTTCTCCCTCTGGAAACAAACATCAAGTCCAACTAAAAGAAGTCACTTTGAAAGAAACCAACGCTTTAGAAAAGTTGATCAAAAGCAAAAATAGCTGCAAGGAGTTGGATTTTTGAGACGTGTTTAGGTGTGAAAAACTGAGTCACCTCTAAATGTTCCAAAAATTGAAAAGCATCGCTTCTGCACTTCTGAGTCCACTGCTACTCCTATAATCTCCCCAATGACGGGGTTGAATGGAGTTTGGCGTCAATACTCAATGACATCAACGTGGCTTTTTGGAAACGAGGCTGTCTGGTTCCAATCTCGGCAAGGACATTTATTTTTTGCTATAGTGTACATTTACACAGGCCGTTAGGAGATCAGGAATCAATGCCACACGCATGGATGACTTTACTGATGATTTATCTTTACAGCTAAAAAGGTGAGTTCTAGGCGTCTGTGCTCATTGATTTCTCTCCAGGAGGCAACAGATTGTGAGGTGATTTATCGATCACAACAATCTGTTACTTTGCTGAGAATACTGCTTTAATATACTGATGCCAAAGGCTCAGGAGCAACTTTTTCATGATACCTTGAACATTGTCATTTATTTTTTCAGTTACAAACTGTTGATTTAGTCTCAGTCTGGGTATTTGGAACTCATCAAGTCTAACAAGCCTTGACCCGTCTTTGGCCCTGAGTCCTTCTTTAAAACACAAGTGCTGAAAACCTACTAAAAGTTACATCTGTGCTATTGTTTGGCAGTATATTGCAGTATGGTAAGACACAAATAACTGAGTGATGAAAAATGTTTTGTAGATATTCGGGAGAGTACAAAACTATCTACAGCATTTGGTGTGTTTAAACAAAATCTGCTTGGTCAAGAATCAGACTTTATTTCACGAAGTATGTGTGTTAGACTTTACTGTAATCGCTGTTGAACTGTCTTTTTAAATAATTTATAATAGAGTGATTGTGACCTTTAATGTCAGAGTGTTGAGCTGTGGAGTCTGTAGTATCTCAGTGTTTTAAGATAGTACAGTTTGACCTAAGAGACTGGTGGAGCAGGGAGTAACAAGGCAGTTTTTATTAAGTTTCTCATGTGTGGAGACCCAATACATCATTTCAAGTCAATGGAGACTGTCCGAGAAGATATTTATTTATCAGTGTTTTATAAAAGGATTGCTTTGTGTTGTGTACGTAAAATGGAAGTGAAAAATACCACTAGATACCTGAAGCGTTTGAATGGCACTAAATGCTTTTGTTGTCCATTCTATATAGAACACAACAGCCATGTGTCATCTATGTCATCTAAGGAAACTTATTGGTTCTCTTCAGTCACTGCTCTTCAGTGACACTATTTTTGGGACCACAGTATAAACTCTTTATTGTCTGGTTGCTTTATTGCTACTTTTCACATATGTAATTGCATAATTCTCCTCAGAAGAAGATTAACATAAAAGTCCATCATTATAAAGTGACTTGCATGACAAAACTTTTCACGCTGAAATTAATGCTTGCTCTGTTAACACAATCAATGCTCTAACGATCTTTCCATGCACCACTTAGAAGAAATAGATATTCAAACTTGAAAAGCAAATGTAAATTGCTTATTGTATGTATAACATTTAGGTTTTAGGCATCATTGCATGTGAAAAGTGAACTGAGTTCAGTCTGTGCTGTGAAACTTCGCTTTTCTTTCTCCACTTCATCGTAATCATGTAATATCGACTGTTTAGCCTGTGGGTCTGCTTCACCTCACCAGCCATTTAACAACTGTTTCCCTGCCTGGCTTTCTTTACTGAGTGCTCAGTCACTCCTCCTTGAGTGCTGCACTTTGACTTAATCATCATCACATCGCGTTGTGCATCGCTGCTCTTGGATCATGTGAAAGTTTTAATGTTCTGACATTTTCCTGAACATACAGAATTACTGTGGTACACAGGGATGCTGACACACGCTAATCCTGACACCCATTTATACTGTTAATAGATGCAGTGTTGCCAAGTTCAGATAGCTAAAAGTAAACGCTCTGACATTTTCACATAAATTATTTTGAATTTTTGGCAAATTTGTTTGCTGATTGCTATGAAACAGTGATTCAACCTTCTCGTCTGTGATCCAACTTCGTGAAAGCTTTAAAATTTCATCTTACGAACGCTGGTGTTTTATGAGACAAACCTTCTGGCTCACAGGAGCAACACATTTTATGATTCCAATGTTTTCTACATAAACAAAAAAAAGAAAAGAAAGAAAACTGTCTAATAAAAGTGTTCAACATATGTGCTGTATTGTAGTTTTCAGCATCACTGATTGTATCAGTAACTTTTTTTTTACTGGCTGATCAAAATCATGATACACTGGATACTATGAGTCAGTACCATCAGAGGCTTTGCCATATAGTTTACAACATTTTAACTGTTTCACATACACTCTACCTTGACTTCATGTCTAATTTCTCAAACTATTTGCTGTATGCTTCACTTGTTATTGCCTGTTTGTTCTAGAATATGTATGTGTCACAATATATACTGATATCACAGTATATAAGTATAAAACATTGTTAAGAATGACAGTTATAATTATGTCCTGATTAAATGGTTACTTAGATACCAAAATAAACAATCAAAAAACAGGAAGTATCAAGTATCTTGATTATTAGTGCTTATTTACAGTTGAGTGGCAAACTGAAAGAAACACAGACAAAACTATGTCTACCTAGCTATATGCTAATGTGCTAATTCAGCATTAAGTACAAAGTTAGCAACTAATCTTTGACAGAAAACCACCTACTCAACGTTGACGTTCATAGACCAAGAAGCCAAAGAGGGAAGATGATGTCACAGACTGACAAATACAAAAAAATGATCAATTATCAGATGACTAAACTCTTCTGAACATCACTCACACCTTCTCAGACACAACTTTCCATCTTGTCATTTCGCCAACAGCGGCAAAACTTCAGTCTTGATAATGGTGACCAAATAGTGAATGGTGACCTCTTGCAAAATCATTAAAAGCAGAAAATCCAAACATTTTGGCACTTTTCTAATGGATAATGGGCAATTTAAGCCCTTGCTTTACAAAACAAGAGCACTAAATTTCACAGTTCTTGAAAGATGAATCACAGGTGACTCTGAGTGTTTCCAAAACATATGGACAATATTTTGGAAATGGATTGCTTAATTAAAATTCCCTCAGCAGTGACTGACATTTAACTTCATAATTAGGAGAGTCGCTGTGGGGGGGCAAACCATGTAATGCCTCTCTGCCTTAATCAAAATCTTGGCTTCAGGCTGCTTAGTCATGATACAACGCTGCAGCTTTAGAGCTTGATTCACTGTGAGAGGTAACCATCTGTTTTCACCTCATCCAAGTGCTGAAAAAATGCATGTGACCTCTCGCAGTTGACGTCCTCCAGACAAGCATAAGGGAGAGATGATGGAGTTTTTTTGGCGTGGAGGGGTCCGCATACATCCAGAGTGACTGTATATAAACCAGAAGGCAGAAGCCACAGTCATGCTGGAAACACATTTAAGCAGCAGATAAATTAGACTGAGATGTTGAGACGTTACAGTTGAAAGTGGTGGAGTTTGAGGTTTTGAGAGGAGGAGGTCGGTTGTCTGATTGGTGTCCTGCACCTCCCCAGGCTTAAGACTGAGGTTAATCCACATTGTTGAGCCATTATGCTTAACCCTGAATCAGATATTTGTTTTGGATTATTTTAATCTATCCTGGACCTGCATTAACCGACACCGCTGAAAAACAAGAGTAGCGTAAAAGAAACAAGATGTCAAGTTTTCAAACTATTGTTTTTCTCACTTGTTTTGAATGCATTTTGGTTACAAAATATGTGGCTACATTATTCGGATATTGCCGCTGGAGCTGTTGGCGATGTAATGTTTTGGTTGGAACTCAGTGATGACATATATGGCTTTTGAGGATGCATTCATTTTCACTTGACCAATTTGTGGCCTCACTTCTTTAGAGAGTACTCCCCCGGGGCAGTTTGAGACGTGAGATCAGAAAATTAAGCGTAGGACTCATCATAATGACTCCTGGTTTCACTTACACTTGGATAAAAGCATCTGCCAAATGACTAAAGATTTCACTTGGGCTTAAAGCTGTTCAATAGTGAGCTCATCAGTTTGACAAACACAAAATAATTAACTTAAAATGGGTATTTTTAGGTTTTTAATTGAATCGTTATCAAGTTAGGCACTGCCTTATTTACAAACCCTTTGTTGTTTTGTGTACTGTGTCTTTGTGGTTTTAGGGGGAGTTACGTGCAGCAACTATTTCTTGGCAAAGATCAGTTGCTGTGACTTCCTGGAGTCTTGTACGTCATTTACACCTGGCATTAAAATGTGAAAACACAAGCAGTATTAATGCCAGATGTAAAGCATGCAGATCCCAGTGTGAATGTGACTGGATCGACCAGACCACATTTGGAGGTGGTCAGGCTTACGTTGCGATCGGATCTCAGCCAGGTGTAAATTAGTGGCGGCTGGCTGAGGGCTTCTGCTTATACACAAGCAACACTGTTGTGAAGGTTGGTGCACTGAGCTTTAACTGCAGGGACTGTCACATTTACTCAACAATTGAATCTATCCCACAGCTCAGCTTGGCTGCTTAATCTGTCTCTTTTCTCACCGAGCAGGATTCCCTGGAAAAAAATCAAAATTGGACTTGGCAAAAAACATATTAGATTTACACATAAAATATGGTCTTGACTTGGTTGTGCTTTTCTGATTAAAAAAATCAAAGGATGTACTGATGGTGTTTTTACACCTGAAAGTCTGAACCAAGGTCCAAAGTAAGGTCCATGTTTTATATACATTTAGTCTGGTTAGTTTGTGTTTCACATTGTTATTATTGTGTGCTGTGCGTCCCTATACAGTACTTTCTCCTGTATAGTCTCCTGTTTACTAATCTTTCCCCAACTATCTTTGTTTCTTCATTGGACCAAATTAAAATTCAATATCTCATCCTCCCATGCCTCATTTTGAATTATTCTGCAGTCATTTCTCATCTTCTGTTTTTTAAGAGGTGACAATGATCTGCATGAGCTTCCTATAACATATCTGAAGATGCAAACCACTCAACATGTGTTTTCACACTAGAAACAAACCGAACAATGATTCAGTTTGATCCAGACCAAGATTGTGTTATTTGGTCAGACCATATTCTGTTCTTTGGTCTGGCCTGTAAAACTGAAAAGGGAGAAGTTCTGATCCAAACATGCTAGTGACCACAATATGCAATAGCCCATTTAAAAAAGAGGCACTAACCTTGTTTAGTGGTCCAACCATCTTGCTTTCGATCATCCTTTTATTTGCCACATTGTCCGTCTGCTGTTCCAGAACATAAACAATGGACTGGACGAGTGGATCATGTTCTACAAAGCTACTGTACTAATATACCCAGATGTAAACAGGAAGAATATTTTGTCTTGCCTTTCCACAACTCAACCAGCCACGCGTAATTTAATTGCAGAATAGTACTGAGCATATGGAAAAACTTTTCTTCAAGAAATAGTTACAGCACATAACTCACCACAAATGCAATTAGTGATCTTGTATTGTATTGAATGTGTACTTTTGATCTAGACAAGCTGTTTATTTCAGTTGCCAGTCGAACACTAAACTATATAGTCATTAGCTGTTTTCGCCAAAAATATGTTTTTGCCTTTGACAGTTGAAAGACTAAAGAGAGACACCATAGAGACTGTGCGGCGTGTCACTATTTCCGGTTTAGCAGTCCACTGCGATTTAAGAGCAAAGATGCAGTCCATTGCATCTTTGCACGCTGCTGTTATATAACAGGTAGCACCATAATATAATTTCTAGCTGCATCTGGTCATTTGTAAATAGAGCTCCCTGCTAGCTGGCCAATGGCATTAGGACTTCGTGCCCACAGAAGACAGTAAAAAGTAGCTAAAGTTAATATCTATTCAAAATATCAGCCTCTAACTTAACCCCACATGTGCCAAACATCACAATGACTTTACTGTAGTGTACAGGGGCTGGGAGAGTTACAGTCACAACCATTGCTAATGTGGTGTTAAGCAAATATCTGTCATATACAATAGATTTTACATATTATCTTATTAGTGATGGAGGAAAATGCCTTATACTGCTTCACAATTTAATTGTATCTGATATTAAACTGTGGTTTGCAATGTACAGTCTAATTACGTACCTACTTCAGTAAACTTATATCAGCTTGACATTTACTCTATTTTTTGTTTTTGTCTATTCTCTGTTTTCATCTCTCACCAGCTGCAAGTCCACTAAACATGGCCCAGTCATCAAGATGTTATTGTCGTCACTAACCATCATCAGCATTTGTAAATTAGTTAAACTCTTGCATGTTACACTTGTTACACAAATGTACTATTTTGCATAGAAGTCATTAAACAAAAAATTTGAAAACATTTTATTTGGTCAATAAAATATTAATTATTACCAATTCACAAGATTTGTACATAAGTAGTTATTGTACTTATTGTGGTGACATCAGCTGCTATTAACATAGTTCAATATACAGTGAAAGAAAAAAATACCAAAAAATGATGTGTAACAATTAATAATTGTTTATTTATGTTATCTAAATGTCACAGTTTTTATCACATGTTCAGGGGGACACTGGTAGTGGAGCACTGAGCCCAGTGGCACAGGGCCAAAACCACTAGCACACAAGGACCAGGAAAGGGCCCTGGAACATAGTTATACACATTTTCACCAGAAAGTTACATACCTACCTACATTTTTTTTATTTGATTATTGAACCATCCACCCTACTCAAATGTTCTTTTTGATTGCAAATTCTATGAGTTATTGGCTTCAGCATAAACTATTGACAAATTTGTACCAGAGACT
>OMLM01020790.1:0-18786 GCA_900302695.1 Helostoma temminkii | reverse complement strand
CCTGCAGTTACTGTATAGCACTAACCTACACTACACAGAGAAAGGAAGTTATCTGCATGATAATCCATCCATGCATTTTCTGAACCGCTTAGTTCTCTGCAGGGGTCGCAGGCGTGCTGGAGCCTATCCCAGCTATCATATGGGCGAGAGGCGCGGTACACCCTGGACAGGATCAGGCACATAGCATAGTTTTATTTATTTGTGTTAATTTGGTGAATATAAGCTCTATAAGCTCTGTTTTGGTCTAAATACCGAGGTCTGGCTGTCTGGTTTCTTAAATGCTTGACTTCCTTCATCTGCTATTTAACTTTTTCTGTCATTAAAGTGCTGGGCAGGCACTGTACCTTGTGTTTATCAGAGAAAACTGCTTCCTGCTTCTAGAAATTTTTTGACAGGCACCACACTGATAACCCTTATCAGTGTTACACATGTGGTAATAACACAGTAACAAGTAGCAGCGTCCAATTTTTAAATCCAGTAATTACAGGGTTGACATCAATATGTAATATATGTTGTCAAAATGAGGTGAAAATGGTGGGTGTCGCTATAAACCTTCATCATAGGTTTCATCTCTTTCATTGCTTTAGAGATTTAGAGGTCTGTATTAGCAGTACAGTATGTTTTAATTAGTGTGTAATCATCTGAAAATAAGAACAGTTGGATTTCCTTAGCTTAGAATGACCCTTGTGTCTCTACATAAGGTTTGGGTCTACTTTTGCAGAGACTGCCATGTTGGGTTGCCATGTTTCTACAGCAGCGCAGTGTGGACAAACCAAACACTGGCTCTAGAGATCAGTAGTAAAGACAAACTACCACAGAGAGGGAAAACTAACAACATCATTTACTATCTTACATGGATGCTAGCTTTACATACTAAACCGGTTAACTAAATTACATTTCTAAATATACATCATCACCTGATATACTGCTAATTGATGTGGTCACAGACAAGGACGTTGCTGCTGACAGACACAATACTGGATCTGGAGGATTTGGGGCTGTTTTACCAGTTCTACTTTTAAGGCTATATTTTTGTTTACTAGTGTAAACTGTGCAACTGGATTTTTTTTTTAAAACTATGAAATGGTTTTTATAGGTCGTTCAAAGTCATGTAACTGGTGAAATTTTAGTTTGACAAATTTTCAGTCCAAGTAAACGAGAAGAGCACTGCAATATGGGGCTACAAGGTTTTTATTCCCTCTTGACAAAGGCAATATGGCAGACACTAATTCCAATAAATTCTGACAAACTGATTTATTCTAAGTAGGCCTTTTTCCAGTATCAGTCCACAGGCTGCCTTTGTAATCACTGAGTTCAAACAGGTGGCTTGCAGCTGATGAAACTTTATTCTCACTGTCTGCTTGAACACTGCTCTGCACCTCCAGCTCACCAACTGAGACCCACTTAATTATGTAGAGCTGAATTCCCAGTGGTAGCAACGGGATACAGTAGCAGGGGCACCAAATATACCTCTCTGAAGAAACCTAGTTCGTGAGGCGTAGGGTTTCATATCTTGTTGACAGCTAATTGGGATTATTACCATATGACCTATTTGACTCCCTATAAGTCTGTCAGGCCTTTTTTCTGATTTACCTCCCCATTGTCAGCCCTCCATGGTGAGATACTGACAGAATTGTGTGAAACAAATTGCCAGTGGTTATAGATTTTGCTTTCAGTGTTGTTCATTTGTTAAGTTGTAATGACGACAGGATAAATCCACCAGAAATGTTTTTTTTGTGTGTGTGTGTGTGTGCATGTGGATCTTTAAGATGAGTATTCTGCAGTCAGAGGTATGAAATGTTTGGTGACAAAAAATTGGAAAAACCTACTGGAAAACTTCCCCTTGTTAAGTATATTAAGTATAGTAAAAAAAAAAAAGAAAAAAGAAAAAAATCTACTGTATGTATGCACCAGAGCATTTTAAAAAAGGTATGTAATGTTAAATGATCTCTTAATAAAAAAATTATAAAACCACTAGATTCCTTAAATGCACACACAGAAACTCACAAAACCCTTTAACTGATTCAGAGTGAATATTGAATGATTTACACATATTATGAGTTGTTTTGACAGAAGGTCGATGTTAGAGAGAAGATTTAAGAGTACCTGCCTGTAGCCTGCAGGTATGCAGCAGTTAAGCTCTGCAGGCCACACACATGCACCAAAACCCCAGTGATGTTTTCAACCACTCAGAGAGGAAAAAGTGCATCAAAAGGCAGACAACAACAACATACATACAAATAGAAAATACTGTACATGCTGACGGAGCGATGGGGTTGATTGGCATAAGCTTCAGACTTTATTCACAGTACCTAATCTAACCTTTTTCATTTCACCCAGAGGCTTTCACATGTCTGGAGTGGGGGTTGGGGGCTGGGGGCTAAAGACACACAAGCTAAAATAACCTATTTCAGACAGAGGGTGAAAAGAAGTACTAGTGATGTCAAACTGATACTGTGGTACCAAAAGCACCTCAGTAGCTGTCAGTTTTTGCTATAGTAAACTGAGTCCAACATAAAAAATATAAAACTGCAATCATGCATTAAATGGCATGTTTAAATACATTTACAATAAATTCATTTTTATAGAAATGAAAATAAATGGAGGCATTTTGTCAGTATTAAATTTTGTGATGTTTTAATTTTCGAGATTCAGTTCCGTGGTACAGGATGGTTGCTGGTGCGTGCTAGTGATTCTTGTGTGCTAGCCCACTGCGAGAAGCATGCAGCCCACATTAAGCCTTTTAGATGTCTTCAGCCCGTTAAGATCACTGTTAAGACCAGCAGATCCATTAAACAGTATGCAATTATAGAAATATTGGATGAAAGTAAAAGAAACTGAGAACAGACTGCTTCATAAAATGAACAGAAGTTTCTAGAGTCAACACACATTGATGCATTCAGCAGTGGAGGGTTAGCAGGCCTGGAGCTCACATTTAAGGTCAGCCCTGATTGAATCCTGGATAACAACATGCAAGAACAATTTGTAAGATTCCCTGAAATTAAGGAGCAGTGGTGTGGTCTCATTCAAAGCCAATTACTGGACAAAACTGGGACTTTAAAAATGTTTTAACAAACTGATTTTTTAAATAACTGAAAAGCTTTCAGGGGAAAAAAGTCATGATGGTCTAACATCCCTTCATATTAAACAAACAGGCAAAGAAGTCTAAAAATAAGTTATAATGCTGAACAAATTTCAAATTAAAAAATTCCTTTTGGATACTGCTTTCTGGGTGGCTTGTGGCATAATCTCAAACATGAGGTGATGTGGAATGAGTCCAACACAAACCTTGCTCTCAGACAATAGCTCGCCTTGGCAGGTAATATCTTAACCTTCTGATTTCCACACAGTTTCCAAGCACAAAGGCAGCTTTCTTCCCTAACTGTAATCATTTTATGAACTATGTGAGAAAACTATGGCAGTAAACAACATAATACAGGCTGTAAAAAAGTATTTGCCCCCGTTTTCTGATTTTTTTATCACACTTAAGTGATTCAGATCATCAAACCAATTTATAAATGACACAAAGATGACAGGAGTAAATACAAAATGCAGTTTTTGAATGATGATTTCATTTATTAATGGAAAAAAAGCTGTCCAAATCTGCCTGTTCCTATGTAGAATTGCCCCCTAAACCTAATAACTAGTTGTGCCAGCCATTGGTGGCAACAATGGCAATTAAGCGCTTGCGATTCCTGGTAATGAGTATCACATCACTGAGGAGGAATTCTGGACCACTCTTCCTTAAATAATTGTTTTAATTCAGCCACACTGGAGGGTTTTCGAGCATGAACGGCCTGTTTAAGCTTATGACCTCCTATCACCTTTGTCTAGGCCATTCCAAAACCTTAATTTTGTTATTTTTATTAAGTCATTCAGAGATGGACTTGCTGGTGTGTCTTGAGCTTGAGGTCTCAAACTGATGGTCGGACATTCTTCTTCATGGTTCTATCGATTTTGGCAAATCGTCCAGGTCCTAAAGCTGCAAAGCTGCCCCAGATCGTCACACTACCTGGGTGTGGCAAGTGCAATTATACACAGCTTTAAAAAAAATATGACTAATCACAGTTCATTCATGATTTAGCAATGGGGCCAGGGAGGTTGGACATTTAAAAAAAAAATTTTTTTTTCATATAAATAAATGAAATCGTCAATTAAAAACTGCACTCAGGTTAGCTTTCTGTAATATTATGGTTTGTTTGATGAGCTACATCATTTAAGTGTGAAAAAAACTGGAAGGGGGCAAATATTTTTTCACCGCATTGTAAGGGAACTGGGGGTTGGTTTCATGAGGTTACAACCCTGTACTGTGGGTTAAATAGAGGGCAACTTTGCAAAACATAATTTGATGACTTGCCATAAATGGCAAAAATGCCTCACTGTTGCGGTTATTCTGTTGAATGTACAGCATCCCATTATGTGAGTAAAATTACACTAATTTCAAGAGGAGGGCAGCTGGGGTTGAGGGGAGACAGTGTTCCCATGGTTCATATCAGGGTTGAAGGATCTTTCTAATTTCACTCCCTCAGGCTGACTGAGGGAGTGTTTTTGAGGTGGACGTGTGGGAGAGTGTGTGGGCCTGATCTCTTGGCCACTCAGGGACATGATGTCAGTCCAGGCAGCCTCCCAGGAGCCTACATGTGCATCTAGTACATATTCCTAATGCTGCCTGACAGCTCATGGCTACGGCTCAGCTGCTGCCGTTTATGAGGGGAGGTCTCGGCTTACGGCAGAGGCTGGTAGGACGGCCGCAGTGGAGCACCAAGGTTCACCGAATCCTCCAACAGTAGCAGATACGTGAAATGACAATGCTGTGAGCTCACCAGTTCTTTCCACAGTCTTCAGTTCTGTGTCAACACCCAAGGACCTCACCGGTGTAACATTTCGCCACATAATTAGATTACTAATGTAGTGCGAAATGAAATTTCAACTAACCAGGCATTCTCCGAGGTCACTCATGTTTTTTTTCCAAGGTGTCAGTAAAGTCCATGGTTTCTTTCATGGGTTGGTATCACAATGGTGTCATATGTGGCCTCTTCAAGGTCTCCTGCACTTGCCAGTAAAAACAAGTGCCTTATAACTGCTTTCTCTGACCTCCCCCATCCTCCAGTCCAACTCAAAGGTGCTCTCTCACTCACTCCAAGGTTGTTTCAGAATAAAACAATTATACAAAGAGCACACACACAGGTTGCCATTCCTTTGTGACCTCCCAAGCACTTTCAATAGCTTCCAGCTGTCTCTTTGGGACTCTTAGGGACTGTTTTTTAGACCCAAGTCACTTTGGTAAAAGCTGTACAGTTGATTAGCGAGGCCTCCTTCCAGAGGTCAAAGATAATTGTCCCCACCTTGAAGCTCAAATACATTTCACTGTTTTATGTTTTTGTTGCACTGTGCTTTTGTGAAGACGATGAAATATAAACTAGAAAATGCAACCAAATTAATGAAATAACTCACATTAGGTGCAATTTACACAAATTCATGCCAGACTAGATAAAGTTTAGAGATAAGATAGACTTAAAATATGGGTGGGCGGCGATGAAATAATTAATCAACAATAAATTTGATAATGGACAACTGAACAACTGATGACTAAAGTTAATTTTTCAAGCAAAAATGACAAATATTCTCTACTGTAAGTTTCTCAAATGTGTAGATTGATTTCTTACAAATCAGTGTAAAACAGTCATTGGGTTTTTAGTTAGCTGTCAAAAGGTATCTGAAATATAACGACTGATTCTTGAACTTCTTAACTTGAGGTCTACTTACTTGGTTCCTCTGTAGCATTTGGCTACATTGCACCAACTTTGGACAGTTTAGTCATCACATTTCGTGCTGTAACATCTCAGTGGGTTACCATTTGTCCACAACAAGGTACCGGCTCAACTTGACTTCAATCACTTTTAGTAACAGTTACTTTATTTTGTGCATTTATTGTGACCCCCTCAGTGCAGCTGGATGTCACTGTGGTACTGTGAAACTGACAGCATACATGGGAACGGCGGCAGATGTCGAAGGAAACTGTTCTTGGTTCTATGTAGGTATGTGGCTGTTTGTTTCATGAAGGACACTCCCACCAGATTGACAAAATAAACCACAAGAAACTATGATTGTGGTAGTAATTCTTCTCTCTGACCAATCGGAAGTCTGCAGTGTTTCCACATCATCTTTTGGTACTTGTTACTTTAAAAAGTACATACAGTACTCAGTTCAGATCAAGAACATGAGATATCACAAATGGACCTTGTGACAATATAAACCCTAAACCCTAAATACATCAATTTTGATTCTGGGAAACTGTGATTTGAGGACAATATAATTTCTAATTAAAACATAATCATTAATTGTAAACAGAAATACTCACAGCCTGCTTTCAACTACTCACATTAAAATTGCAATTTTTTTTACAGAAATGAGTTGCAGGCATAATTTGGTATGGTATGAATACTGTAAAGAATACACACAGCTTGTTTGCATTTATGCTGTTTACAAATGAACTAATCCAAGAGACACAGACTCATAAAATAAGATTTGAAATCATTTGCGTGACCAGGCAGGAATCATGCTGCACTTTCTTGTCAAACTGTGAACCACTGGTTTAAAAAAAAGAATCTGAGATTTAAAAAAAAAGTTTTAGATAAAATCAGTGGCCTGTGGAATGATTGTAGCAGATCATCAGCTTCAGGCTCATTTACAGTTTACAGCATATTTTCAAGGTGGGGAGTTTTGGTGAAGAGCCTCTGAATGGTACATAATTTATTTTTCTTCAAGAAGGAGAGTTTGATGAGGCTTGGAACCCATTTTCTCATCATATGTCAGAAAAGCCATAAAAACTGAACTCAGTTCACTTTATGCATTTTGCAATAGCTGTTTTTCTTAGGGAGGCGCTGAATTAAAGGCACCGCAGCCCTTGTACACAGACAGGATGTGTACTAATTTACGCCACCATTACTGAAACATGTATTTGGGTATAATCGCTGCATTTCTGGTGCATACACGATACAGGTATGTAGGAGGCAGACAGGAACATCTGGTGACAATCAGAGATATTGGTCTTGACAACATAACTGTCAGCACGCATCTCCTGCAACAAACCATCTACTGCCAGCTCTCTTACATTACCCAGAGGCGATTTCTTCTTAACCCGCCCCCCCCGGGAGGTTCACCAGGAGCTTGTTTGTACAGATGAATCCGTGATCACATTTTTCCCGCAAGGGATAATAAGGCCTCGACCCCAGGAGTTCGCTGCCAGGCAGTTAAATGGAGCTGTATGTGTGTGGTTACCAGTTTACTATTAAGATAGTTGCTGCAGATACCAAGCACATAAAGAGATGAAGGTATATGTTTCTAAGAAAATAAGATCTAATAAATAATTACATTTGTCATTTGTTTTTTTTATTTGGCAGATACTTCTACCCAAACCAAGTTATAAGTGAGGCAAATAGCAAGCATCAAATCTAAGTCAGGGAGAAGAAACTTGGAGCCAAGTGGCATAAGAAGAGCCAGGTACTGGAGAAGGTTTTATTTACTTTTTCTTAAGTGTGTAGGAAGTTGCAGAAGGTTTCTGTCTTCAACAGTTTTTTTTTTTTAATATTGGCAGTGAGGCTGCTGAGCGAGCAGATTTAGGAAGGTTGCTCTGCCATAATGGGCAGCTACTGGAAGTCAGTGTAGAGTTTTGAACAGAGGTGTGACACGGGTCCTTTTTGTCTGATAATGCTCCTGCATTTTGAATCATCTGGGTTAACTGAGCATGATGTCTGGCTGTCTGTGGGGCAAAGCAGCAGTCAAGACGAGAGATGACAAGTGCATGCACAATGAGCGCGTGTAGAATATTCAGAGACTGTATTCTGCCTGCTCAGCACTGAACTGAAGACAGAAAGTTAGAGACTAGCTGATGAAAACAGTGGAGGATTTAGCCGCTAAAGAGATATTTCCTTTCAAGACGTTAAGCATCTAATGTAACCAACAGAGAAGGTGTCAGCATGCACATCTGCCTTTCTTAAGAAAATCCATACAGAGGCTGGAAAAAGCACTTTTTGTTCAGACTTTGGAGGCCTTTAAAAAAAAAAAAAGTCCACTGAATATTTCATGGGAAAGAAACTTTTCACACAGTGAACTAAAGTTGCATACTGATGCATTTTTAGTATGTTGGACAACAACAGATCTGTCTATGGCGCAAACAAATCTGCACCATTGGATTCTGGATTCAAAGACATTATGGTGAGCAGACAACTCATTGCTGATTTTACTTTCTGGGATTTGTTGGAAGTAAAAATGTAGAAATTATACTTGATACAGAAATTATAAATATATAAAAAATATACAGTTTTTATAAACATAATTTAAATCTCTTGATATTTATTGCACCACTAATGAAAAACTTTGTTTTTTTCTGGCACATGGTACATCAAAATTATGTCAATACATGTGTAATTAACTAATAGTACATTAGCAATGGTAATTAATTTAATCTCCTATTGTACAGTTTGTATGTTACACACACAAAGTGAAGTAAATGGCCAACAGCCTCTGTGGCCCAGTTGTTAGGCTGTAACACCGGACAATACAATAAAAAATGACCTTAATGACCTCTTAAATCTGAGGTTAAGTAAGAATATTACAGCTGTCTTTTTCATTATTTTAAACATTCTTCCAATTCAGGCCTGACATATTTGATATCTTTGGAAGGTCAGGAATGTCCACAAGAATTTTTGTAGGTTTGATCCAATTTGGCTGCGCAGCATGAATTTGTAAGGATGTACAGACCGATCAATGAGACAAAATATTATTTGTGAGATACCTGATTAAAATGTAGTGAAATAAACAAAAAATAAAGATACTTAATGTACTTAAAATAGAAATACCTTTAAATAAATGAACAGTGAACTCCTCTGTGAGTATCTGTCTGAGCCAAGCCAGCGTTCTTCATCTGTGGTACACCCTATAGCACTGTAGCAGTCCCACATTTCCATGTCATGGGAAGAGAAAATATCACTTCTGTTGTGATCATAGTGAAAGCTAACCAAACTCATGGTTTTTCAATAAGTGATGGTTACATGACCACTAATCGAAAGTCAGATTTTCTCCAGCTGGGACAAATTTCTCCATGTTTGTGTTTCCATTTTCATAAAAATACTATGTACAGATTATTTATGTTTTCTGATGGGGTTAATGGCTGGTCTCTAGGTGGGAGTTTTCTCACTATTGTGTCAGAGATGGTCTGCAGTTCATTGGCATGTGGATGGACCCAACAGTAAACAAAGGCTCTGTCCAGTTTTAAAACAAGTACCACTACAGTGCGGTCACACCATCTACTTCAGTAGACATTTTCCACAGAGCTAAATGAGCTTACCCAAATACTGCCACAACGTTAGAACTTGAAATTAAGTATAGACAGGAAATATTGAGTAACAATTTGCAAGATTCCTGAGTCAGCATAAAATCTAAGCTCTGTTTAAATGTATCAATTGGTTATTTTAAGAAAAAAGTAAACAACATATTAGAACTGTACAGCTGGGCTGCAAAAAGAAAACATATATGCTCTGCACCTGATCTTTAACAGACTTACAGTACCCAAACCCAGAATATAAAGTGGACCACAGGAATACAATGCTCCAAGGATTTGTTCAGTGCTGCATTCAGACAGTTTTGTGGCCAAAAGCCGTGGGTTTGAGTTTCCAGACAAGCTGTCAAAATCTGGGTCAGGAAATTGTAGACATGTGAATGCGTGGAACTTAATTACTCAGGTTAAGTTGTGAACAGGTAAACTTTCCAATAGGTTATTTCATTTCACTTATGTAAGTTATTTGTTTGCATGCATTTGAATCAATTGGAGACTTTTTTTATTGCATTATTCATGTTTATTTTGTAATTATTACTCACTTGCATGTTCTACACAGTGGCTGTGTCCAAAATCACTCTCTACACAGAGTATTCACCATTTTGTAGTGGTGAATGTTTTAGAGATTTCTCGTACGTAGTGCACTGAAAAAAAAATATCCCACAATGCAACACTAAATGTAGAGTACATGGCATGTACACTACTTTCTGCCAACAACTCAACAATTTACTCCTCCTCGTTTTAAAGATAAGAAAATTGTTGTTGTCACATGGCTCCAACAGTGATAACCGATATTACGTTTATTATTGAGTATCCTGAATCTTAATTTGCTGTCCACTATGGAGTGGACTCCATAGTGTTTTGTAGGGAGTGATTTCAGACACAGCCACTGAGTTATGAGGTCTGTTGCAGGAAGTGTGTGGGACTACACTGCCAGCTTTAAAATTCCTCTACCAAACCTTGTTGATGCAGTTCGGTGTTAGAAGTATTGTGGGTCACAGAGGTCATGACAAGTCGTTTCTGAGGAAGTGGCGAGCTGTGGATGTGTCGTGACCTTCAATAAGGGCTCACCAAAAAACAATAAGATAGAATCCATATGCATCCCATAATCTTCCACCATCCAAAACCACTTTCTTTTTGCACTGATTGCCGCAGCTGTGGGTTCAGATTCCATATGTCCAACACAGAGCAGAAGGCTCAAAGTGTTTGGCTTTCCCTCCAGACTCTGCTTTCTGTGATTTCTTTATGACTCACCAATAGAAAGGGGCACTAAATCTGTTTGCACTGGCTGTGCTCAAACCATCTACACATGTTTTATCTCAGCTGAGATAAAACCACAACTTGTTATTCCCTCCAGTCTTGGGCAGAGAAAAGTGTATTTCCATTTAATTTATATGGTTTTAAAAGTTTTAATGCATGCAAGTAGTTTAGATATGATGATGGAGAAGATGTGAACCGATCACTGAGCATGTCTACTAGGCACTAGCCCAGTTTCAGGAGACTTCATGGGACAAAGCTTCACTTTGAAGTTAGTGCTGCATCGTGCTTACACTACAAGGATGTAAAATGCATGGCATGCTCCTATTTTAATCAGTCCAGCTGTCTACACAGCCATCATTTAACAATGCTGCAGACGGTCCACTAACACTAAGTCGTGACTACAAAGATGTAGGAAGGACCACTAACAGACTCAAAATGTTTAGAAATCACTTAAAACTGATCCTGTCACTATCACTATTTATAATGACATCACATGATTAGAAACAATGTGTTTCTGATGGAGAGAAGCGCAACAACAAAGGATAAATGATAAATATTTGCTATATTTCCTAGTGCTGAGCAGATCGACTAAAAGTGAATACTCACTTGAGATTTTGTATATATATATATATATATATTAAAAGTTATGAGATAAATACTCATTTTATGTTCAAAAACTACTTGAACAGACTTGATGATAAATGATAACTTTATCAGATATAAAGTTAATAGCAGTAATTTGGAAATTGTGCCATGTGTTCCACTTTAGCACTGAAAAGGGCACTTTAATATTCCTCTAAAAGAACACACTTTAAGGCAATTGGCCTTCACCGACAAAGCTATTGCATTCCCTTCAAACTAATAGGTTTAAATTGCCTTTGGATGCTGATCCAGGGTCTGCTTTTCAATTTCCTCAGCAATATTTTAGGTGAGGGGTTAACAGTAGGAATGCCGATTCCCAGTCAGGACTACTAAATGGTGACGTCCAGCAAGTTTAATGCTCTTAACATTTCATTCAGTACAGCTGAGAATTCCTGTAATTAATCAAAATGTCAGTTCACATCCAAAGTAAAAAGAGCACAGAGCCAAAACATCAGAGCACAGTGCAGTCCAAATATTTATCAAGCTCTATTTTAATCTAAAGTCTTGATTTTTGCTTTCAGGCTGCTTACACTGTTCAAAAATAGTAAAAATAATGATGTCCTGTGTATTTATCCTCTACAAGAGAATTCCAGTGGACTCAAATTTTTATTTGTGGAGCAGTCTAGGGACTTATATACACTGACCTGACTTTACATGGTCACTTCCTATATCATATTTAGGCCCAATCCCATTTCTCCCCCTTACCCCTAGCCCTACCTCTCTGTTTTGCACGTTCATGTGAGGGGTAGGGGTGTCGTGTTTTTCTTTTGGATGGAGGTGTAGGGCTAAGGGATAGGAAGTGAAGTGAAGATTTTTCAGGACCACACTTCAAACGAAGGGGTATGAGCATTTCTCAGAATGCACCCGGTACATGGACAGTATGACTCTACAGACGATCAAAGTGACCCACAAATATAAATATTTTTGGAATTAATAAGAATTCAAATAAGACAACCATTGTTTTATGTTATATTCAATCTTGTGCCCATACATTTATGGTCATATTCTTCTTCAAAAACAGCTAATCTTTCTAGCGTTAACTTTGCATCATTATTACATTTATTTAATAGACGCTTTTATCTAAAACAACTTACAGACTGATAGCAACGGGGTTTCGGTTTGTCGTCCACGACATCTCAGCATGTAGGACAGATGACTTCTCTACATGCCAAACTGTCATTACTGCCGATTTGCACAACAGTTTCAAATGTTTTTATATTTTCATGTCTGATCCTCTGTGACTTAACATCAGGCCATGTCCGATAATTAACTAATGAGCAGAAGCAGCAAATTTCCTTGGGCTAAAGGGGAGAAATGGGATTGGGCCTTAATTTATAAGAGGCTGACAGCACAGTAGGTATTGCTGTAAATACCATTTTACATTTCTTGTGTTGAAATTTATTCTTACGATTACATTAAAATCAATTCTTTGTGTTTACATTATGTTCACAGCCAATGTTCTTCATAATTTTTCCTCATAAGCATTAGGGCCAACTGGACCAACTGTTGCATAGGGTTTACCAGCAGGTGGCGCTAGTCTTTAATCGTCATTCATAAAGGAGAAGTAGAATGATTACATACATACAAACAAAGAACACCACTTTCACCAAACTTGCTATGTCAATTTCTAATGAAGAATATGACTGACAAACAAAGGCACTTGGGTTCATTTCCCTTCTTGTGCAATGATTCACTAGAAACAGCCAATCAGAGTGGTCTCTCTCACTGATGGGGGGGAATCCACCAGCTGCAGTCCGATTAGTGCCAATGGTGCCAGACATACCGCAAAACCAGGCCAACAGACACTCATAGACAGTCCGACATTGGAGCATGGTCTACCATTTGCTTGGCGTGTCACTGTCTTTATGGATCATTCTGGGGCCGGATTCCACAAAACCCATTTTCTCATACTTTCAGTATCCACACCAGAAGCAACATGCTCTTTTTTTAGCATAGACAACAGTGTATGGAAGTCAGGTTGGCGGACAGAGATTCCTGTCTTTAATTTTTTCCTGAAGAGAATTGTTTTTTGTTGTTGTTGTTGTTGTAGTTTGTTTTTTTGACTTTTCAGTTTCAGTTTCCTTGTGTGCCAACACTGGTTCTATGAAAGCAACCTGCAGAAAAAAAATATTTTCAAATGTCTTCAATGAACATAATCAGGGGTTTTCCAGAAACTAAAATTCTGTCTGGTCAGCTGTCTGTCTCAAGATGTCATACTGTCCATTTTGTGACAACTTTAATTGGTAACTAGAACAAAAAAAGTAAATAAACAAAACTACAGATGCTTCCTTTTAGGCGGTGAGAGATCACTGAATGGTTTCAGAATGAATAATCAGATGCTATGACCTTCACAGTTACCAGTTCTCAGTCAAACACCTTTGAAAAGTTGATCACACAGGTACAGATCCACAAACGTACAGCAGCCAAGCAGCATTAAAGCAGTTATTGATATTTGTGGCAGTGTAACACTGTACTACACTACTTTATGCTTTTTACTTTTTTTTATCCGCATACTTTTAAATTCACCTTGTGAGTTTCATATACTCATTTTCAGCAAGAGCTATATGATTAAAAAAAAACAACTTAGTAAATGAGGGAAACTCATTTTCAGACCCACAATCTGGGAAACATTATGTCTTAAATGCCTGTCTTGCAGTGAAAACTTGATATTTTTTTGTGTGCTTGTTGACAGTGGTGTGCACCGAGACTCACCACGGCCCGTCTCTAAAAATCCCCCTTTTTTTAGAAACCAATTCCAGAGCTTGAGTGTCCAAGAAGCATTCTGGCTGAAATATCAGAATTATAATCACTTGTAATTGGTGAGTGCAACCTGGAGCGTGAGGAATTTGACATTGTTAGTCACTGCTGACAGTTTACCAGACAGTTACATAGTGCAGGACTGACAGAACTGCAGGTACAGGACAAGAGGTAATTGGACATTTAGCATAGTTACACTGATATATTTGACTCAGAGAAACATTATGGCGTGTTCTCTCTCCAAAACCATTTCACAGTAGCAGCAGTTTTGGTATTTTTTAATAGATTTCTTCACCCTTTGGGTCCTGAACAGCCAGAAAACACCAAAACATTGTTGTCAATACACAAACACCTTTTTCTAATCTATGCAAATTGTGTTAGCATAAATATCACAAGAAGAATCTAAACTAAAGTTAAGTGAAAGGAAATAACAATCTAAGTCAGCACTTTCCAGACACACAGAAAGAGCCACTGGTGAGAAGACACTTCTTGTTTAAATTATATTCAAATATGAAAAATCTTGCAAAAGCAATGTGCGTGATCAGCTAAAGTGGGCTCTAAATGACAAATGATGCTCTGGATTGCATGTAAGAAAGAAGAAAAACAATAATAGTCCTGTCACAGTGGCTTCAAACTCTTGGATGAGCTTTTACTACTGTTCTCGTGATGACATGGCTAAACTTTATGGATGGAAGACCTGAGTGAACTGGCTGAACTGAGCCACTGCAGAAAATAGGCCTTTTAAAGCAGAAGTTTTTCACCACATCATGTCATGAGGCAGATAAATTAATAACACAGAAAATATGTTTGCAAAGATAAGTAATTTGAAATTGCATTAAATGACAATAAACATAATGCCAGAAATTGACTTCATCTGTATATGCGAGTCAAACTCTGGTGAATCCTTGTTACAGTTTGTTCTGCTCTATTTGGATTTCCCACATAGAGAGATGAGGCATGCAAGAAGACAACCACAGAAATGTATTTGTAGGGGTACTCTATTACTGTTTGTAGTTTTATAGAAAGAGAAAAGCAGATGTCCAAAAAATCTACAACATTAACTTCCTACCTCCACCTGCGTTATTAATATATTCCAAACACTCACAATTCAGATGCACTGCTTTAAATTTTACATTTTAAACATGAGCAGATGTGATGCTATCACGCTGGACCTCTGGAAACAGGACAAATAGTATTAGCTTTCATTCAAGAATTATTTTTTATTCTTTTTAATTTTTTTGTTTTAAACTCTCAAAACAGAGCTCGATCAGATTGGTACACAAATCAGCCATTTCCAGTATACGAGGGTTCAGAAAATATTATTTGTAATCTTATCTATAGCATCTACAGTGCACTTAAGCATCTCTGGGTACATTTAGAAGAGAAAACAAGTGCAAAAGTGCAAGTGCTTCAAATTGGGGTTTGGATCATTGTCCTGTTGGGAAAAACAATCAGCTTCTCCTCACTTTCTGGACTGACTGCATGACTGTTGCATCCAGAATTTGCCGATATTCAGTGGAATCTATTCTTCCCTTTATCTGTTGAGTCAGATGGCTGCCACACAACACTACAGCAGAATGTTTCCACATATCACGATGTCAGTATTTCCAGTGCTGCTCCTTATTTGGCCAAACACATGTTTGGTGGTTGCAGTGCTTGTTTCAAAATCACTGTATCCAGATGTTGCTTTGTAAACTTCACCATTGACTTTTGTAAAAAGGTAATTTATTTTTTTTGGATGACTCGTCCATGTAGTATGTAGTTTGTCCATCAATGCTCATGCATATGGTGCACCACAACCACTGTGTCAACTAAATCTTCCTTTGAGGTAATTCGGGGGATTTCACCTTCTTCTTCCAGATTTTGTCCAGAATTCCCCAATTCTCCATTTCAACATGGAAAAAAAGTTTCATCTGTATTGTAGGCATCAGGTAGCTTATAGCACCCTGTGGTTCTTCAGTGACACAACAAGGTTTGAAGTGTCAGAGAACAAATGTTTATTTTTACTTATTTTTACTCAAAAGTCCAAGAAAAGGAACAGTAATTAGCAGAGAAGGACAGATGCTGAATGATTAGTGAGTGCATGAACAGCATAAAAAAGTTATCAATCATTATCAATCAATATTAAAATCAATATGTTACATATATACACACACACATATATATACATACATATATACATATACATATACATATACATACATACATATACAGTACATACATATATATATATGTATATAGCGATTCATGGCTATACATTAATCCATGCTTTTAGATCTTTTCTCCATCTACTCATACACCACCGTTGCATGTTATTAACGTTGTGTCTTCTCTCTCCTGTAATTGTGCTTCTCTCCCTCCCTCTCTCTCCCTCTCTCTCCCTCTCTCTCCCTCTCTCTCCCTCTCTCCCTCCCTCTAGATTAGCGAGTGGCGGCTCTGAACGTCACTTTTGGGTCTAACAGCCAATCGCTTTAGAGACGATTAGCTGAGATTGTGTCTCTGTAAAGTCCAGTTTAATCTGCTTTGTGCCTGCAATCCCAGAGAGAGGGATTACAGATTACAGATTACAGATTACAGATTACAGATTACTGAAGGAGGGAGAGGGTCCATCCAGACTAAGGGAGGGTTTCATCACCGTCCAGGTGAAATTCAGTTTCCTGAGAAGACACTTTGGTTCAAACTGAGCTTCACTGTCCTCCATGTTTTAAATAATACTAGCAGTACTGCAGTACTACAGTGTTACTGTAGTACTACAGTGTTACTGTAGTACTGATCAGTATTACTGTAGTACTAATTAGTGCTACTGTAGTACTAATTAGTGCTACTGTAGTACTGATCAGTAGTAGGTTCTGATAGACCAGGTAAATAACTGAGGCTGTGCTCACTTGTAGTGTAACAGTACACTCACCTGTCACCTGTCACCTGTGTGCTGTCAGAGCGACTACTCCAGCGAATCAGAGAGCGAGGACACCTTCCTGCTGATGCCTCCCAGAGATCACCTGGGCCTCAGCGTCTTCTCCATGCTCTGCTGCTTCTGGCCGCTCGGCATCGCAGCTTTCTATCTGTCACATGAGGTGAGGACACGCCCACACCTGACGCACCTGAGCTGACATATCCCATCGTGTGATAGTACTAACAAACCACCAGCAGTGGTACAAGTACCAAGAGTAGTACTAGTACTGCAAATTGTAGAACTAGAAGCCTTTCACAGTCTTCACTACTATTAGTAGTAATAGTAGATCAATACAGTAGTACCATCTGCAGTACACTGTGTACTGTGTACTGTGAAGGTTCTGACTGGATGAAGGTTGAAACATCTTCAGAACCAGTTGCTACTGAACAGAACCTTTAGTTTTGTATATTTCCTGCAGCTTCTTCTTCTCTGTTTCCTGCAGCTTCTTCTTCTCTGTTTCCTGCAGCTTCTTCTTCTCTGTTTCCTGCTGCTTCTTCTTTGTTTTCCTGCAGCTTCTTCTTCTCTGTTTCCTGCTTCTTCTTCTCTGTTTTCTGCAGCTTCTTCTTCTCTGTTTTCTGCAGCTTCTTCTTCTCCGTTTCCTGCAGCTTCTTCTTCTCTGTTATGCTGCAGCGTACGCCACACTGACACTATGAACCTTATATAACTGATCTGCAGTCAGCCGCAGGACAACCACCTCAGTCTGTTCATCCAGGAGAATCTGATGATTGTTCACAGTGTCTCTCTGAGTTAGTGGATCAATAGTTAGTGTTTTCACCAGCCAGCTGATTAAAGATAAAGATGAGACACTGAAGGTGTCACTGAGTGTTGTTCCTTAAAATGTTCAGATTCTCTTCAGTACCGAGAGCAGTGGCAGGAATAATCAGGCTGAGCAGTTTTCAGTGACCTGCTGTCTTGTTGTCGTGTGGTGGTGACTGACCTGCTGTATGTGTTGTGGATGCAGTTTCCTTGGCAACTGCACACCTACAGCTCCAAAAGCGGTTGCCACTGGCAACGCCTCCCACTCTGAAATCCATCAGTGAGCGGCACAAAGCTGAGAAGGACGAGGAGGAGGGAGAGTTTATTTCAGTCAGAGAGGAGGCGAGTCAAAGCTTCTCCACAGAGGTCCAGTGTGTTTACACATAATTTAATGATGTCAGTGATAAAAAGTTCAGCTCAGTTTACAGTAAACAGGCTCCAGCACACGTCAGGATTAATTACTGCAAAACAGGGACTGAAGACAAACATGCTCAAACAGGAGTAAGAGCAAAGATACACAGATAAAAGTCTGAAACGTGATCAGTGAGCAGTTTATCAGGTCATTTGTGTCCGAGGAGACAGAACCATGAAGACAGCAACAACTCTTACAGCTACAACCCTACAGCTGTAAACAACCCTACAGCTGTAAACAAACCTACAGCAGTAAACAACCCTACAGCTGTAAACAACCCTACAGCTGTAAACAAACCTACAGCTGTAAACAAACCTACAGCTGTAAACAAACCTACAGATGTAAACAAACCTACAGATGTAAACAAACCTACAGATGTAAACAAACCTACAGATGTAAACAACCCTACAGCTGTAAACAACCCTACAGCTGTAAACAAACCTACAGCTGTAAACAACCCTACAGCTGTAAACAAACCTACAGCTGTAAACAAACCTACAGCTGTAAACAACCCTACAGCTGTAAACAACCCTACAGATGTAAACAAACCTACAGATGTAAACAAACCTACAGCTGTACAGTCTCACTGTGACACTAATAAAAGAACAGTAAAATGTTTCTGCAGGAAACTGAAACAATCTGTTTTTGTTAAGCTGGTGTGGTTAATCT
>OMLM01020789.1:126003-146948 GCA_900302695.1 Helostoma temminkii | reverse complement strand
ATATTATTTTATCATTCTGTCTGTAAACCTGAAACACAATCCTGGGGTCTGTTCTTATTCCAAGCTAAATAAATAAAAATACATACAGAACATCTTATTGAAATAGATTGGCAACCTGTCCAGGGTCCACCCTACCTTTCATCCAATGGAAACTGGGAATGTCCTCAGCATCCCTGCCACCTTTAAGAGGATAGGTGGATTAGATAATGGAAAGACGGATGGACAACACATCTTATATAATAGCAACATGTGAGATATGCACACCTAAAATATTCCAGCTAGGCAGAGCATCCCTACAAAACTCACCCCATGCTGTAAATCCCTTTCAGACATGCATTCCTTTCTGTTAGTCTGGTAGCATGCTGAATCAGGGCCCTGTTCACTTTTATGTAAAAGTTGCAATGGAAATTACTGACATGTAAATTACTGTCAGACCTATTAAAATAAAACATTACAAATACAGACATAGGACAATGTTACTAATAGTGGTCTAGCTAAAGCTCACAAAAAAGCATTATTGTTTTAAAAGATGCCCTAAACATAGATATAAAAAAAATATTAATTCAATTCTCCTGGAACACATTTGCATGTACCCCATGCTGTAATAAGAAAACTATGGCAACATATATTATTTTTCACTTATTGACTGCATTGTCCAGTCACATGGCAAATATTGCCATGCATGTTTAAATAAAGCCATGAGGAAAAGAGAGTGACCTGTGTCTGACTTAAAGCTGTTGGGATACAGATTGTTCATCAATCTGTTTAACTATGTTTGAAAAGGGTTATAGGGCAACAATCTGGAATAGGAAAAGTCCCTGACAACAAATATTTCAGTAGATTAGGTTTTTTTTAGTTGTTTGTTTTTCCTTTTTAGATTTGTATCATTGTCTCAATAAAATGTCTATAACAAAAAAAAATTATTCCCTATTTCACATTCAACATATTGAAATAGTACAGAGCCACTCTGGTGACATTTGGGAGAAAAAAAATTATCCTGTGGCCACGACTTACTAAGGTGTGTGAAGTATATAATATGGCCTTGAGTTAATAACACGTGGAAAAGAGATCATTTAATGTGTAGCCACAAGTTATTAATACGTGGGAACGTGATCATGTGCTCCACAAATATGACTGGATACCTGTCATAACCCTGAAGTTCATCTGAAATTGGATTTTGGTGTTGTATGAATACCACAGGAATAGGGACTATTTTAATTGCTTAATACTAACATTAATAGACCACATTATACTATATTATACAATCTCAATACCTGCAGTGTGATCAGCTCTGCGGGGTGGATGGTTGTATAGCAGCATTCTTGAGGAAATGTATATCAAGTTATTAATTGAGCCCTAATCCAATTTTTGGCCTCTGTTATAAAAAAATCACATACCCATAATTAAATGAGTATTTATCTACAACCATAAGGTTTATTTGATAGATTATGGTGTCATAGTAAAGGGAACACTTGTCAGCTTTGTTAAGATGTCTAAATATCACTATATATGTTACTTTTGTGTAGCCTGTCTTGACATATATCTTTGGAATCTGTGGAGTCTCTGCTTTCATTTGAGGTGTATTTCGTGTGTTCTGCATAAAGTGTCATACTGGTAGAGGAAGAAATGTAGCAAGTGGGTAGTTACGGTGGTGTTGTATGAAGTTCGATATGTAGTTTTTTATTTATTTTTCATTTGAGTTTTTGGGCCATGTCAAAAACAGAGCCCAAGCTCTGCTGTTTAATTTGATGTGCAACATCACTATATTCTTTTGTGATTAGCGGATTGTTTCATACTGTGTTTGAAAGTGCCTACCCAGGTACCCCAATTGGGGGACTTTCACTTTTAAAGGGTTGATTGTCATTGTTTCCATCTTGTTAACTTCCAACAACTGCAACTGATGTTTTTTCTGTGCTTTTGTGACTAACCTTCACTGCATATGTTATGACTGGTAATAAAATGACTGTGTTTTATCTCTGATAGCATGAAGAGATGCTTATATTGCTACTAGCCAGAACAGTTTTGAAATGCTAAGCAATGACATTCAAATGGACTTTCACCTCTTTTTCGACCATCTGCGCATTTGCTCATGAGCACACAAATGTCTCTGTGAGTGTTACCTAGAGATCCTGGTGATGCAGGTGAACTTACTGCCTCTCTCTTTTTGTTTGTGCAGGTTTTTGCTGATTATTATCACTTCAGGCATCATGCTGTGGAGAAAAGAGCTTTGTCTGGCCACAAGGGAATGCACATCAGACTGCAAAAAGAGCCACAGGTAAGACTGTTGTCAGCTCTCACACAACTCTGCAGTAACCAAAGGCCAAAAGACAGATTGGATTAGACACAGAGAGCGTGTATATCACAAGAAAAAAGGATGCCAGCATCAGTGAAAACTTGTCAAACTCTGTATCCTTTGCAGTCCGCACTGGTCTTTCCATCTGTCCTCAGCTCAGTCCAAGATACAACATAGCTGTAAATATGCAAAATAAATCATCCCAAACAGCACAGCAGCTGGGAGTGTCTCTGTGTTATGTCTTGCTTCTCCAGGCTCATTATATCACCTCAATGTTAACTATAGAGGGAAACTGACATTCATCAACCTAACATCCAAAAACAGGAACAGCTTCTATCGCTGAACATTCAGGCCTCATTTGGACATCTGGTTTTAAATCTGCAGAGATTCCAATCACCCATTTATTTCTGGTATACAATAATGCCCAATCTGAGTTTCTGTGTGTACCAGATGTTAAGTCAGCATGGAGACAGTAGAAGCAACTTTTTTTTAACTAAGAGTTTAGGGAGTTTTATTGTAGGTTAAAAAAAACTTATTGATTTTATTTCTTAAACTGAAGAAATTTATACTCTTGGCATGTTTGGTAAAACTTTTTCAGAAAGCAGCTTTTTCTTCTCATAGACAGTAGCTTTGAAAATGACGAGCCAGTGCAAGCCAGAAGAGAAGTGGGGGAGAGCAGAAAGCACTTTGTCTATAACAGGAACCTTTTTCTGTAATCTGTCATAAAAGGTTTTTGAATTTCTTCACATAATAAATTTCATAGACATACCACTCTTGAATCTTTATTGCAACTAAATATATACAATCCTCCAAACAGCATGGAGATCAAAGCACTGCCTCACACTATAGCAAAAATTATCCTTGAGGAAACACTAGATATCATCTTTAAAACTCATTTTATTCTGCATAAAAACAAGATAATTAGCTGTGAAATTTATAGGTTATTGCTCTGTCTTTTGAAGGCAACAAAATGTTTCTATTACAACAGGTCTAAATTAAAATTTTAATTTTGATCACTATCTGTAGCTCACATTATGTGGGATGAATTACCTAATAAGAAATGCAGATGAGAGACAAATACACTTCAAATGAAGATAATACTGTCAGTTTATATGTGAGGTGCAAAAATTGTGACAAATATAAAGGTTAATATGCTGCATTTTAGAATGTCATAACCTTTTGCAAGCTGTTTTGGTTGGCTTTGCTGCCTTTATTCACACCTGAACTGAGTGAGGAAAATGTTTCTCAGATTTCAGTGTGAAAAATGCCACACAGGTCCCAGTGACAAAAATAGGCTTACTTCACAAACCTCAGTGTGAATGGTTTTCTTTGTTATCTAGAAAACATGTAGAGAATGTGGAAATGATTCTGTTTCCAGTTTTTGAAAAGACACATTGCTGTTGTTTTTCTATTATGTTTTAATAGTTCATTTGCTCCAGACAAAATGATTTTCGCCTCCATTGTATGGTAGTGACAATTGTAAGTGGCGAAAATCTCAAATCTATTTGCATGACCACATAGCGATAAAAAGGGAAAATACATCCCTGAGATGACCCATTAAATCTGCCATACATACTGTATTGTTGATTGAGTGTTTGGCTGCTTGTGCAATGAGCATGTAACAAAACTAGTTTGGTTTTGTGTTTTATTAACTGTCAAAATGCTGCAAAAATGCATTTGCGCACACACATGCAGTAGCCAACCACTCTTTTAGTGCTGCTACCACCAAACTCAGCTACATGCTATTTCTGTGTTTATATTGGGAAAACTGTAGGCAGCAGTGGTAATTGCAGCTATTTAAAAGCAATTTAAGAGGTACCTAACTAGTGCTAAAAAAGGGAGCAGTTACAAAGTGAGAACAGACTCTAGCCATCTGTCCCAAGGTACGGTATGGCTGGTGCTCAAATATTTATAACATTTGCTTTGAGATCTCTAAAGTCAACAACTAATTTTTTTTGCAGGTTTTGCAGCGGTAGTGACACAGTTAAGGATTTTGTCTTCAGGCATTAAGCACAAAAGCACAGAAATCTATCAAAAGTTCATATGTTTGTAATAACTGGCTGGCAAGGACAATAATTAATCAGTGGTTGCCTTGACTATTCTGTATACCATTTGGCAATGCTACATGAGAGAGAAAGCAGAACCAGGAAGATAAAGCATTACAGTATCTAAATATAATCTAAGACATCTAATCTAATCTAAGCAGAAAAGATTTCATCTTGCTGGTTCATCTGAGTCAGAAGCTTGGTTGTTAACACAGCATTTAAACTTCCAGCCACTGAGGACATCAGGTTCGTGGTTAAGGAACAACAGTTTGTCCCTAGGTTACCTATCCACCCACACAGCCAAGCATAGACCAAACCTCAGGCAAACCATGACTGCAGCCAAAACACACCACAGCACAAGTGAGTGGGTTTGTGTTTTTGTGTGCATATTTTTGTGTGTTTGTGTACTTATATGTGTCTGTGAGACCATATGATCCCTGGAAAAGGGGAACGAAAAGGTTCTGCTTCACCTGCTTCAAAGAAAACATTTAAAACGCAATGGGAACAGAATGGTTGGATTTGGATTAGTCAGGGTTAAGCTTTGAGCTTGTTATACTGTTTCCTTTCTGTAATCCAGCTGCTGTGTCTCACAGTAGCTCCATTGTCTCTTTTCCTCTGCTCTGCGGTGCTAACATGCTGCTTAGCACCTTCCCCTGAATAATGACACTGTGGCAAGATGACATTGGCTGCTGAATAATATTTTACTGTTATGCTTTCTTGTTTGTCATAGCCTCTCCCCACACTTTCTCTAAGGAGTAGTGAATCAGTTTGGTTTGTGGTGGCTGTTGTTGGAAACCGCAGTGGATGGCACATTACTGCATGCACTTAACCATGTTTTTCCTTTCTCTTTCACTTTCTCTTGCAATATCACAGAGTTCATCTCTAGGTGTAAGAGTGCATCAGTCCATACTGGTAAAGGATAGGTCTAGTAAAATTCATAAAAAAGACCAAAGCCAATGCATTAGTTCACCCTCTAATACTTCACAGCATATCCAGCTTCTCTTGGACACTCAGCCCAAGCCTAGTGCTTCTGACTGAAGATGTAAACTTTTAACATGGGTCATGGGGAGACCGGAGGAAAAAATTTATTTGTTGGGAAGTATGCTATTTTCTAGCAAAGAGAGTGATTCTTCCAACTCCGGGGTTTACCTTAGGTTATCATGGGTGCTGTGGGCATTTCCACATTGTTTTCAACCATTATCCTTAGTATATTTGTGGAAAAAAAGCTGGCAACAAAGCTACTGTACTATAGTCAAAAGTCGTTCTGTTAGCCATAATCGTGTGTGAAAATTAGTTCCCCCTTATATAATTCTCTGTGTTTTATGTGAAAACATTATAAAAATCCACTGGTCATAGGTCTTAGTATTAGGAAAATACAACCTCCAACATCAGGTGGAGAAACACCAACATATAACTTTTTTCTCTGTGTCATTATTTACTCAACTAAAAATAAGCCAAAGGAGGACCTGCAGGGTGTTGAATGTAGCTCTCGGGTGTTTTTGTACTTCTCTGAGCATTGCACATCTGACCTTGGGGTGAATGTGCATGGACGTCCACTCCTGGGAAGATTGGCATCTGTCATGAAGGCTCGCACTTGTGAATAATCTTTCTCACCAACAATTGCTTCTGTCTTTCCCTCTTGCCATTGTGTTAACATACACCTGAACGCTCCAGACCAGTAAAATACCAAAACGTCTGCTATTATAGAGGTTTGCACACCTGATGATTAGCAGCACCTGGCTGCAATTTACACTCTGAAATCCTATTGAAGCAGTAAGGGGACACATTTTTTTGCCTGCCTGTTTTTGGTTTGTTTGTTTTCTTTCCAGTTTGGATTATTTTTCTGAAATAAATAATGGCACAGTTAAAAAAAACACAAAAATATAGTAAGACCCGCTAAAATCAGATGATTTTTATTATTTTTTTACACAAGAAAACATAGAACTAAAAGATTGAGCACTAATTTTCACACATGACTGCAGGTTAGAAGTTTCATTGGATTCTAATTTCTTTATCCAAGTTGATGGTGGTAACTACCATCCATCTAGTTCACAGCATAGAGAAATAACCCATCAGCTGTTTGATTTGCTTGGCGATGATTACTGATAAACTATTGTTTCTTTACAGGTCATTCCTGTTTCCATTTGAGATCAAGCCTCTTTAGGGTTTAGAACCACTGATTCATTGTTTATTTAAGCACTAGAAGAGTGCATTAAAATGTGTGGCTAGTGAAAAGTTTTTAAATAGTCTGGACAACAATGAAGTTAAAGTACAGGGGAATAAGATAAAACTTGTTAGTAGAGATGTTCTGAAAATCTTGTTAGGGTTAGTGTTGGGGCCAACCTGGGCCTATTTAAAAGAAAGTGTGTTAACTAAATTAAAGCCAATCAAATGAAAATGATTGGTAAGGGTTAGGGTTAGGGTTAGGGTTAGGGTTAGGTAATTCCTACCTTACAGCTCTCTTTGTTTTTCTTCTTTCCTCTGGAGTGCCGCTCACAGACACACATAGAGTGGAGAAGAAAAGACATTATATTATGCTTGAATTGACAGATCTCATGAACTGTGCAACAAAATCTGATCAGAGATAGTACGAGTAATTCAACAAACAGCTGTTGGACACGCAGAACACAAACTCGCCAAAGTAAGACGTCATTGCCACGTAATCTGCAGTGAAATGCCTGATGTCCCATGTACACCCCAACCAAGAAAGTTCCTTCTGTTTGAAGTTATACAGTGCTTGTTATACAAATGTTATTAAATTATTGTAAACAAGTGTAAGAACCCCACATATATTATGTAATGGAACTATTTAACCGTGGAATCTAATTAACTAGACAATACTAGTTAAGTATCTATCTAGAAAATATTGAATATTAAAGAGCTCAGATAAGAATGAGGGAAATAAAAAAAATACTTTATCAGAACAACTTGTTAATAAGCTCAATTCATTGTTGCTTTTGATTTTAATGGATTTGTTCATAGATTACCAGACTTATCTTTTAACTTATCTTCTGTCTCAGTAAACAAGGGAACACAGATTTACAGATCAAAGCACATATCATCTTTCTACCAGTCTCTCTGTGTTACAAACAAAACCAGTGGGGCTTTTCCTTAGTCATCAAACAAGAAAACCCTCAAGACACTATGTGAAAGATGGAACCATTAGTTCACTACTCAAGTGGATCACAGGTCTTGTTCTTGTGATTGCTTCTTGTTGCCTGATTGCTTCTTTATGTCTAATCTTTGTCCTTGTTCCGGACTTCAGACCTTCTTTTTCTCAATCATTAGGGTGGGTGATCTGTGAAATGTTGTGCAAAATGTTTCACAAAAATAAAAAATACTACATTAAATATAAATAAAATTATATTTAGTCTCAGTATTCTCAAGATGGTGTTAGTTGAGTAAGCTGTGAGTTGAATCATGCTAAAATTGAATCAGTACAGTACAGTGCCCTCCAATAATATTGGCACCTTTGTTAAATATGAGCAAAGAAGGCTATGAAAAAATGGCTTTATTGTTTAACCTTTTGATCTTTTGCTCAAAATATTTACAAAAAACTCTGCTCTCATTGAAAACAAACACAACACATATTAATCAAAAAAATATATATATATATTATTGGTATGCTTTTTATCAATACTGTCTGCTGCCTCCCTTTGCCAAGATAACAGCCCTGAGTCTTCTCCTATAGTGGCTGACAAGGTTGGAGAATACATAGCAAGGGATATGAGACCATTCGTCCATACAGAATCTGTCCTTACTTCAGATTTTGAGGTCCACACTTGTGGATTTTTCTTCTCAGTTCACCCCACAGGTTTTCTATGGGATTCAAATCAGGGGACTGGGATGGCCAGGCGAAGACCTGGATTTTGTGGTCAGCAAACCATATTGTGTTGATGTATGTCTTAGATCATTGTCCTGCAGAAAGATCCAACCACGGCCCATTTGAATTATTCTGGTTGTGGCAATCAGGTGTTCATTTAATATTTGTTAATATTTGATAGAGTCCATGATGCCATGTGTCCTAACAAGATGCCCAGATCATCTGGCAGTAAAACAGCCCCAAAACATTAAAGCCCGACTACCATATTTGAATGCAGGCATGGGGTACTTTTCCATATGACTACCTCTCTGTGTGCGCCAAACCCACCTCTGGTGTTTATTGCCAAAAAGCTCATAGAAAAGCTTTCCTCATTGAACTCGATCCAATTTGAAGTTCCAGTAGTGTCTGCCAAACTGAAGACGCTTGAGTTTGTTTCTGGATGAGAGTAGAGGATTTTTTTCTTTTAACCCTTCCAAACTATTTGTGGTGATGTAGGCGACGTCGGACTGTAGTTTTGGAGACATTTTCAACCCCATTACCCAACTAACTTCTTGGAGATGTTTTGGCAACTTGAACCATCCTCCTGACAGTGTGCTGGGACAAGAAAGACACACGTCCTCTTTCAGGCTGATTCATAACACTTCCAGTTGACTGGAATTTCTTAATTATTACCCCGATAGAGGAAATTGGCATTTTCAGTGTTTTTGTTATCTTCTTCTAGTCACTTACCATTTTGTGAAGCTCAACAACCTTTTGCCGCACATCACAACTATGTTCTTTGAACTTACCTATCTTGAGGAATGGGTAAGAGAGTTTGGCCTTTGTGTGACCTCATATTTATACCCCTGTGAAACAGGAAGTCATGGTTGAACAATTTCCTGTTTCTAGTCATCCAGGTGAACTAGAAAAAATGAAAAATCAAGAGATAAATATTTTGCTCATGTGAAGGTGCCAATAATTGTGGCTCACATGTATTTAACAAAGATTTGTTTATATATATATAGTTTGTTTTCAATGAGAGCAGAGTTTTCTGTAAATATTTTAAGCAAAAGATCAAACAAACAATAGAGATATATTTTCACAGCCTTCTTTGCTGTAACTTTGTTCTAGCACCAGTGTGGTGTGCAGTGGGCAGCAGTGCAGTGAGGTCAGGTATGTGCAGTTCTAAATGTAATGAAATAAGATAAATGATAATTACTCTAGGGTCACTTGAATAAGGGTAATGGATTCATTCTCTTCAGTTAGGGTTGGAGCTAAACCACTCTCAGTAGTTGTACTGGACACTTTAATTCTCATTTAGGTCGTAATGGTGAAATCAGCCGAGTGAAAAAGCCTCACTAGCAGAAAATCTTAAATAAAATAAATGAAAATAAAAATAAATACTTGAGAAACAAGTATTACTTAGAGGTTCTGCCAGGCATTGTAAAGGAACATCACAAGTTAAAGCTTTGTCACCGCACCTTCCACAGAAACAAAGCATTTACCACTGGCAGTTATGTCTCTGTCGCGTCTCTGCTGTGCTAGATTTCAGTTATAGTTTTAAATGAGGTGATTTGCCTTTAGTTTAATTACAACAAAGTTTATTGTTTTTTAGAGCAATACTTCTAGTCTTTCACACTAGTTCACTACCCTTTCTCACCTGGATATAATGTTCTACACCTCTCCAGAAAGTACTGCATGACCATATACTGGTTCCAAGTAGCGAAGTAAGAGTACAAGTTTGGATGTGCTTTTAAATGTCACAATAAAAAGCACATGTTGCCCTTTGCTGATGGACAGGTGTTTTAGAATGATGTTTTTATGTATTTTTTTCACAAATTGAGAAGGCGTTGTGACTAGTTTTGTGTTGTTTTGTTTTGTTTTGTTTTATTTTTCTTTTGTTTTTTGTCTTTCACAGTGCACATAATAAAATGTATCAGATATATATTTGACAGTCAGTCCCCATGCATTTGTGGTGATCCCCACAGTGTGGTGGTTTATCAAACAATCATCTGGAGATGGCACTGTTACTTGCATTTAGCTGTGGTGGTGTAATGTGACCAAATTGAAGTTCAAGCTAATTTTTAATCACCTAATATGCATGTTGTTGTCTTAGCATTGACCATTCTTACCTCTGTCAGTCATGTTCACAGAGATTAATGCCTGTCAGATTAAATAGATATAGATACTGTATAAATGCTCAGTGGGTGAGTTGTTTTAATTGGCATGTGGATAGTAGCTTATGTGTGGAGTTTTATTTTTTTATTTTTGCTATTTTGGAAACAGAACAATAAAATAGCACATGTATGTGGTATTATTCTACCCATATTCTCCCATCCCTTACAAGCCTGTACATAGCCCAGAAACCTTCAGGAGTTCAAAGCCATTACTGTAGCATGCCATGTAGCAGCCACTTTCTTTCTGCATCTCAGCAATGAAAGAATTAGATTTGCTTCACATGCCTGCTTATCTTCCTGCGTATTACTTTTTGAGCACAGCTGGGGTCTAGAGTCTGTGGAACATTGCAACAATCCCTGAAATTAAAGCATTATTATTGACACAATAGCATGTGATGATCACTGTGTAAACTGCAATTTTTCCTGCATGTGTCTGCATCTGTGTGTGCTGTTTATATCGCAGGTCTTATGGGCAGAGCAGCAAGTGGTGAGAAGAAGGAAGAAGAGGGATGTCTTTGAAGACCCAACAGACCCTGATTTTCCGAAGCAGTGGTATCTGGTGAGTGATAGTCTTTTTAATCTTTATTTTTTATTTTTATCATTTTTTTTATTTATTTATTTTCCTAGACCTCATTAGTCTGTTAACATGGCTATATGTTGAAAGTATAGCAACAAGGTCTTTTCTCAAAACATCTTCACTTGTAAACAGCAGATGTATTAAAAAATGTCTGTTTTGGAATACCATGCTTGTTGTTCTATAAAAGTTACATCTGTGTAACTTTACCAGCAAAGAAATGCAGGTTGTTGCACAGAAGAATATGTAATGTACTTTTTTGTATTCCTTTTGTAATGCCACTTTAGATTAGGAGGCTGTGCAGAAGGTCCTTCTATTCCACCATATCTGACCAATACATCACTGAGAATATCTGATTTAAAGATGCATTCCCTATTGCAGTGGCAGAATCTATTAATTCCCTTATGGTCAGCCTGACCACCACAAACTGAATTGCTGTCTTTTGTTACATCGGCTTCTCCACAAACATAAGCTTTCCTAAGTCAAATTTGTAATGCATTGTATCCTAGAATGCTAGGTTGAATGTGAAATTAAATGTCAGGTCAGATCCACTACAGAACTATATCACCTGTGAAACACTTGACAGAAAATGGTTGTAGCTCTGAGTCTGTTTTAATATTCGCAGCTTTTCTCAGAAATGCTTCAATTTGCTTTAATCTTCACTTATTTTATTTTTTAAATTCACAAAACATTGACTATCTCAGACATAAATCATCAGTGAATAGAAGCTGTGAAACAACTTCTGCCATTCAGCATTTGACCTGTAATCATCCGATGATTTAAATCCCTTTCTCCTGTTAACGTGCTACACAGCTCTGACTTGAAAGCCAAACATGGTTTGGCTAAAGGCATACACCACCAGTGCTGAAGATTTGTCTTGGTCATACGACCAGTTTATTTGGATTAGTCTGTAGCGAACGTTTTTTTATAATGTATATTGAAGGGTGTTTGTATCAGTTCAAGTCAAAAAGATACATGTCTTCAGCTGCTACAAATGATCAGCTATCTTTTTAAAAACAGCTGTTTCCAGCTACAAAAGTCATTTACAACATTAACAATGTCTACTCTTTTTATATTTATAATTAGATGTTATAAAATCTTCTTTTCTTTCAAAAATATGGTCATTTCTTTCTGTGAGTCCACTACCTGCAGGAGTTGCACGCTAACTAGTAAACAGAGGATGGGGGCTGAAAAGGTTGTCTGTGATGGATTTCTACTCCTCCATCTGTCTATTTATTTAAACCATCTCCTTCATCTCAAGTGTTAACTTCTCTTCATTCTTCTCACACTACACATTTTCCACCCTTTACCACGCCATATCCCCTATTTGCCAGAGACTCAAAGGTTGCCGACTGTTATTGCTTCTGTGTGAGTGTCAGATTCTCACACTAAGATTCCTGACTTCCAACATGCTGCATGTCTTTTTCTGACAGTGTCACTCTGGGCAACTCAGCTGGAGGAGTCAGCTATGTAGGGGTGATGCATTACAGTAAAATTTAATTTTAAGTGTTTATTAGCCACCTCTTATCTCCCCCGTTATATCTTGGTATTTATTTTTGAATCAAGTGTTAAATAAATGTTTTTGTAGATGATTTAATCTGTTCTCACACAGATAGATCTTTTTTGTTAGTCTGTTGGGGAAGTGTCAGTCACAGTGGATGTGTCTCTTCCAGTCTACCCCGACACATCAAGACCTGAATACTAAAGTTGCCTGGGCTCAAGGCTACACAGGAAAAGGTGTTGTAGTGACTATCCTGGATGATGGCATTGAAAAGGACCATCCAGACCTCATCAGTAATTATGTAAGTCAAAAGCAGTATTAGAAAGTAAGAGCTCTTTTCTAAGCAGCATTTACTTGTTTGAGAAAAATGACAGTAACATCGAAACAACAACAAAGGACATCAGTGTCCTAACATTTTTCATGTCTCTTTTAGGATCCCGAGGCCAGCTATGATGTCAATGATGGAGACACTGACCCTCAACCAAGATACACCCAGCGAAATGAGAACAGGTATTTTTGTCTTCAAAACCAACTATCTGACAGCAGCATGATTTGATCTTAATTGCTTTAAAATTAGCTTTCAGACTGAGAAAACTGAGAAATCATTTTGACTGGGATTTTCTGTTTTTACCCAAACAACTGTTGTTGTTTTTCACCCTTACCACTTACCATCCCTTCTTCTTAATGTTAGTTGACAGGGAATGGCAGCGGTGAGCAAGCACCGAGTCTGCACAGCTTTTAGTCCAGTGCTTTTGGCTGACGGATTTACATTTAGGAAGCAGTTATACAAAGTTTGACAGCATTGGTGCAGGTATTGTGCAAAGTCTTGAATGATTGTTCCCTTTTTTTCTTTCTTCAGACCACAAGCTAAACTACTGTAGCTGCATTTCAACATTCACCGTGTACAGCCCCACAGACACTTTGTCATGTGTTGCTGATTCAATAGTTGTTTACTTGCTCTTAGTTATTCAAGCCCTTCCCTTACAGTCTGTGGTGATCACTTTAAAACTGTTTGCCCCAGTTTTATGATGAAGCACTAAAGCACCAGCGAGGGCAAATTCTAAACCTTCATCCCCTCTCTGTTCGTCTTCACACACTGCGGTCCTCCTGCTCCGGAGCAGACGAGATGCTACATCCCTGCTCTGAAATGCTCCACAGGATTTGTCTCAAATCTCTCTTTCTGTGACAACTGCCACTAAGTCTTTGTTGTAGTTGTTTGTTATTTGTCTCCTGCTTTATTTCCGTTTCACAGCAGAGCAGCCACTTGGACTTGGTCAGATGGAGAATCTAAAGAGATAGTAGAAACTATATGGAAATAGAATAGTTTCCACGCAGCTGTTCTTATTTGAACATTCAATGTTTATCTCTCTAAGCCACTTCTGTTGTGCGTGTAGCATTGTTTGCTTTTCTGTCCTCATCTGAAATATGATCGTTTCATCTACAGTATTTATTTATCTTAAAAGAGGCTGGCATCAGCAGGTTTTTGCGAAGAAGCCTTGTTCCTTGTCCTTGCCAACAGTTCGTGCAGCCATGCAGAGCGACCCCGGCCCTTTCTGTCGGTATAAAGTAGATCCCACTCTGTTCTGCTGATGGAACAAAGCACTACTGGAGGGGATTACTCCCTGCCTCTGGTTCACTTCAGCTCCCTAACTCCACCATGCTATTACTTTGGAAAGAGACACACACTCACATTTACACACATAATAGAAACACAAAGATGCAAGCATAGATTTGTACCCCCACACACTCTTCTACCCATGTCAGTGGAATTGCCAAAGTAATTATGTGGGGCTAGATCAATTTATGGGCATGGAATAAAAAGCAAGACTGTGTCTCGGTGTATACAGCATGGAGCTACACTGTTTGGAGTGACCTATGGACAAATTATATCCAATGAGTTATGTAAATCACCACAGAGTAACAGAAGCTGACATTGAATAACGCTCTCATCCCCCTCACAATGAGATTATATGAATATATTCATAGGACAACAAAAAGGAGAGGATAGTTGGAGGCGGGCATTTTCCAAGGCCAGTTCATTTGTACTGATGACACACAAGGCTGATTTTTAATTCTCATCTCAGGGCTTTTCCAGAGATGCTCTAAACCCTTGGGGGGGGGTGTAGGCCAAGTTGAAGGCTGGTTGTTGTCGGGCCGAGTAGGTGTCTATTTGTGCTGCATCATGACGTGTTTGTATGTTTTTCTCTTCTTTGGACTTCTTTTTTTTCACAATGTCAGGTTGATATGACTGTGAGGGGCGAGGTGAAGATAGCATGAATCATTAGTGTGAATGCATATATTGTATTTCTTTAAACATCAATCAGTGACAAAAATGTCTGGGCAACGCTGTATTATATTAATAGTGAAAATGGCAATACACATATTTTTCAGATTTGTATACATTATATCAATTTATCAGACACAAACACATTTTTTGAATGTGCTAAACAGAAACTTAAGTTAACTATATTACTTATTTTTAATAACATCTTTGATAACATCAAAACGTGAGATCAACTTATATGATTTTACTGAAATTTAAATATAGAATTATGACCTACCCTATTCTGACACACATACTATAGTTTGAGGTCAAAGTGAAACAACATACTGAGCTTTACTATAAGAGGGGAGATTAATATCTCTACCTTTAACTTCCTTTTGGAGAGCTATTGGCTTCTGGGGAAAGCTTTTCACATGTCAGCATGAAAGATTGTCTTGTGACACCCTTTATTAATTAATGACTGGCATTCTACATAGCTTTGTTTGTCCTTCGCTGTAAACCAGTGCATCATCACTTCAGTACTAAAGTGACTTATACTCAAGGCTATTATCATGAAGAAAGGTGTGGCAGCTAACCTTGGCGACAGCATTGAGAAACACTAAGAAAGTAGTGACTGCAGAACGTACACATCTTTGGTTTTATTTACTGAAATTTGACGACATTAGTCAAAGTCAAGCAGGCATTTCCTGCATTAGATAAGAGAGGAAGCCCTGCTGTTACCAGCAATATAGCAGTAGATGACTTAGATGACTTGTGTCTAATGCAATGAAATGCTTTTTTAAAGGCTTAGTTTCAAAATGCAGGTTTTACATTTCAATATAATTCAACCATATTGTTAACTGAACCAGTTTTTGATTCTGCAGGTTTAATGTTTTACTTCATTGTCAACAATAAAACATTTTATAGTCATAGTCAACATTTATTTGTCACTGTGGAGTAGCTTGTGCATGGATGGAAGAAAAGAAACCATAACCAAATTTAAATTCAGGCTGCAATTCCATAAAAAGAAAATGGCAGGAGGCTTAAATATTGTCTTCAGGCACTGTGTCCTTGGCCAAGTGCTACAAGACAAGTGGCTTCTGAAGCCTGTAACAAGCCCTGTTTCATGCAGTACAATGTGAATGCAAATGAAAACCTGGCCTGTCTTCTGCAAATCCAACCCCCTGCTGTACATATGCTGCATGCATATCCAAGTCTCTATTTAGGAAATAACCCTGAGTCGTCAAGGGGGCGATGCAGGACAAACCAGACTGAAGGAGAGCACAAATCAAAGAAGACAGCCTCCTCCTGTGCTGTCTTCTTTAGCACCTCTGTTGTAGTGTTTGTCACAGCAGGTCGCACCTGTGCTGTCTTGACTTTGCTGTTGACACGTTTTAGAGCGCAGCGTTGTGTGGAATTAACATTCCTCAAGCACTAGCACTGCTCTTATGTAAAGTAAGGCTTGCAACATAAGATATAGTTTTTTCCTCAGCGGCTTAAAGAGCAGAAGACATTTTTAAATAAACACATCTTAGAAAGTGCAGAAACTGTTTCTGCATCTGTACAGTACAACTAGATGTTTGCTACCTTAGTTAAATAAGACAACTGCTTTCAGTGAGTGAAGAATGAGTGCACTTTAGTAAAATGGAAACTATTGGAAGCCCTATTAAGCCACTTTTTTGACAGTCAAAGCCCAACTTTTTATAAAGGTTGTCTCAAACTCTTAGGTGGACTGTTGGTGGTGTGAATGCAGGAAAAACAATAACAAAACAAAAAAGTTTGGAACCTGCACACTAAACAGATTTTCTCTATTTACTCTGGCCTTCAAATGCTGCAGATGACTGCCCTCCACTGTTACACTGAGATTATCAATTATTGTTTACGAAGCTGCCACCCTTTGTCAAGTCTGAATAATGTTATTCTGCTTGCACTCATCGCATTTATGCTACCGGGGATGTCTTGTTTATTTTCCAGACGGCCCAGCAGAGTTTTAGGAGGTGATATTGACATGGACTTTACTTTTAAAGTTGATTCTTTCTGTCTGCTTTCCCGATTTTATTTTAGCCAAAGAAATAGACATTGTGATTGACAATTGCTGTTTTCTAAACATTCCAACAAGTCCAATCACACAATCACAGTGATTGGAAGCGGCAGTCTTAAGCTAAACCCCATTCTACAAGACATTACTGATCACCTGGAGCCAGTCAGTATTACTCTCCTCTTTTGACTGGATAGTGATGAATGGGATGTTAAAGCAGTAGTGTCTGCAGTGTGTGAAGTATTTTGTCAATTTTAGATCATCTTGTTTCTTTTCCCATTAGGATACTTTTAGGCTATTTAAAAGGTTTAAACATGTTTTTTTGTTCTGCAGACTTTATGTAATTTGTCTTCATTAACCTCAATGAGTTGCTTAACATCTCATTATTTCCACTTATATACTTTTAAAATAACTTGCCATTAGACAATGGAAGAGTTTATGTCCTTTCCTACTATAGAGATTCATATAGCAGAGTAATGATAAATTCTAGTAACAGTGTAGCACAGCTGAGCTCATACTATGTTGCCTCACAGTTTTTGCAGAGTTAGATTATTTTGCACCCCTAGGTCTGCATGAGTTTCCTTCTACATATTAACATTCGCGTCAGAAGGACTGGAGAATTGCCTATAGGTAACCGCAGTGAATGTTCATGACAATTGCTGTGTCTATTTAGCTGATGATGGACTGACAACTTGTATAAATTGTTCCCTGCTTTCTGCCCATTGGATCCCAGAACAGGACTTTATAACTGGTGACACAAAATAGGAATACTATTACTTTGTTACGTTCTTAAAATGAGTGCATTAGCATATAGAATTAGAAACACATCTGATCATCTTTTTTTTATAAGTGTAGAAACCTCACCTCTGTGTTCAGCCACACAATGAGGAGATCTCCACTTCACACTACACTGTAAGTATTTTAACAGACCTGCCTGGGGCCACTGCCGAGCTGAGCTGAGCACAAAATAATCTAATCCTTTGGCAGCTCCAGTGAACGGACCCTATTCAGTCCCTCTAAAAACAGATATAAACCAATAGAGCAATGCCAAGACACAGATGTGCAGGTTAACCAAGCATCGGTTAGACATCAGTCACACTTGATGATGCATAACTTAACCTACATGCTCAATAAGTCCAACACAATACAAACAGTCATTCGTGCACCATGTGTAAACATAAATCCTGAATGCTTGAATACACAACGATGATTGAGTATTTTTTGAGAAAGTACTCCATGTCAGTATCAAATCAATTATTGTGATATAGGACTGTTCATGCCAATTTGCTAATAAGACTAACTGCAGAATTATGAAACTTGTGTTGAAACGTTTGCGTCCATACATTTTGGTTGAAGGGCATTCAGCCAATTTTACATATGAAGTCAGTTTGCTTGTCATAAATAGTACTACTCAGCCCATCAGCCCAGCAGTCATGTAATGACTGTGTGCAGTTTGAGAGAGATGTTCATTTAGCAGACAGGAAAGGTCTAGTAAAAAATGCTGTCAAGTTACATTATGGGAAATTATACTTATTATTATACTTTTATACGTATATACTTTTCTATACTTTAATTATACTTCACATTATTATTTTTTTATTCACTGTTTCCTAACTTAATGGGAAATCAATAATAGGAGAAACGCCCCTTAAGGTTTCTTTATATTTATGCAGTATATGATTGTGCATGAATAGCTCCACTAGAGGCTTTCCTCAAAAATATGACTATACATCAGGGCTTTTGCTGCTATGGAAGTACTACATAGAGACACCGAAAAATGTGATTGCTCAGCATGGGTTGTTTGTGTTTTTTCTCCTACAGTTTTCTGATGCTACTGGAGATTGTTGAGATTAAGACAAAAGGAGAATAGTGAAGAAACACCTTGATAAATCATAGCAGTTATCCACTCTTATCTGCCACAGCCATTTCCACTGCAAACTTTGTGCTTACTCAGTTCTAGCTCTCAGTGAATAAAATAACACAAATGCTGCAACTGCTTGAAAACAGTCTCATACTTAGGAATAAAATAAGGCAACCGTTACTCATATCACAAAGTAAATGAAAGAGTGAGGACACTGGTATTGTGTGGAATATTAAAGTTTAATATAACCTGATCAAATACATCTGTCTAGTGCTGCTATGGGGATATGAGCTGGTGAAATTCATTACTGACCTAAAGCTTAGTGTCTTTTTTTATATATGTACCTTTTGTCTTTTATACCACCTTTCAAGGTAATCACCTGTACTAAAGTTTAAAACTAATGTTTTTTTATTCATTGCATGTAAATGGATAAGTTCTAGTTTCAAGTTAGCATCTAGATTAAGCCTAGCCTAGTTAAAGCCTGACTTGAGGATTACAGTATATCAAAATTTAGGCTATGTTTAAGTAATATCTGTAATAACATAATACAGTTTTATGTACTTTTTTATAGTATAGTGTACAGTATGATGTGTCTGAACACATTAATACATTCTTCTGTGTTTTGACTCTTAATGGTTTGTGGTTACAATACATTATATCCAAAGAGACTGTTTTCGTTCACATGCCCACATTTTCCATTAAATACCAGGGCAGTGACTTGACCAAATATGGTGCCTTGTCCTGAGGAGCAGAGATAAAAGCATTACCTCACTCTGTCCCTTCTTTGCTCCTTTCAATAAGATAAAGAAGGTCACACTGGCTCTGTGAAAAGAGCATCTCTAGTTCAAAATCCCATTTAAGCTTTGTTTAAGCTTTGCTGGGTCATTTTCCACAGAATGTACTGTATTTTGCACAAAGCGTGTAGCTTTTGTCGTCCTCCAGCTCACACACTGATGATTTATTTACTGTGATTGTCTTTCTCTGAGAAGAGGCTGCTCTATTTTTAGGCATTTAGTTGTTTTCCCATAGCTCTTGAGCAAACCTTTAACTTATTTTTTTTATTTTTCTAAATGCCTGACCTCACTAGTTATGAGGTCAGGCAGGTCGTGTGAGTTGTGTTTCTGACTTCTCTTCTAGTCTATTTTAACTGGAAGTAGAATGAAGGCATTCAGTAAAGTCTCGGAAATTATTTCATTTCATGGATATTTGACAGACCAAATTGTGGCTTCATTGTAAACCCGTTTGTGTGCTCTGGCACGTCTGAACCTTCCTGGATATATTAAGCTGTCTGGCTCTATTAGTGGAATCCAATCCAGGCCAATCAGTTATCTGAACACATGTACACACACATGAATGTGCACATCCAGATAGCATTTGAAACTGCTGCATCTTTGTGTGTACTGCCTCTATAAATGTCTTCACAGGCCTCTGGCTCTGTGTTCACCCTGCCCATGCTGGCTGAATCCCCTGCCCGGCATCACATCTGTGGCCACAGCTTCTTGGACTGAGGATCTGTGTTGTCTGGAACATAAAGATCTTTATAAAACTATAACTGTATGTGTATTTGCAGCTATAATTATTGCCATTTACTTATATCTGGATTTTCTGAATACCATATATTTATGAGCCAGGTTTGACACTGATTGTCTAGTGGAGTCACAGCAGTACTTATCAGATATTTAAAAGACCAAAAGACTCATAAGGGAAATCTGTGAGGTGTTTTAAATAAAAATCCTAAATGGCTAAGACTTGAAGTTGCTATTTTCAGTGCAATTTGACAGCAGATGTGTGCACAGTGTAAGCATGTAGTATTTTGGGCCAAGCCATCTGGCTTGCCAAGGTGCTGACTATGTCTGCTTTTGGCCAAAAGAGTGGTTTCAGACTCTCTGACCTGTGTATCAAACAATAGTGAAGAAATGTGTTCCTGTTTTAAGTTGGTGCTGAAATCGTCTGTTTTTCTTCTGTAGCGTTCCACTGAGAGAAAATTAACAACACTTAAATTGAACATGTGACATGTAAATTGCTTAATATGTAGGTTAACTTCAAACATTTTTAATTTATTTGAAAAATGACTCATAATTTGAAAGCTGCCCTTGAGCTCTTCACATTAAAGCAGAGCCTGGGGCACAGCAGTGACCTATTGCTTCATTAAATTAATTTAGTTCAGTACAGATTAAATATATGGCGCCAAATCTTAATAAAAAACATCTTAAGAAATTGTACATCAGAATGTTGTTACAAATTGTAACATTTTGACCTTACAGAATTACATAAACATATACAACTATATAGAATTATTTCGAAAACCTAACAAATCCCACTTGAGCAATCACCAGGCGTGGTTATTAGGATGGGTGGTCATCTGCCTCGCCTGATTGGGGTGAGTGGAAA